>JAULCA010435987.1:0-14488 GCA_032360845.1 Crassadoma gigantea | reverse complement strand
TTGTTTCCAACCACGTCGATTGCTAAGTGGAGTAATGACGATACACTAAGTATTTACAGGTAACTAAATTAATATTTCCGATATATTGCCTTTTAATTATTTCGTTTTTAAGGAAAAAAGCAATACTCTGTGTCAAAATTAAGACATACTTTATAAACGTAATCATATGAAGTCAATGTATGTGACAAAAGCGTTGATAGAGCACATCAGGAACACAAACATGTTTCCAAGGAAGTAATGATGGCCAAGCGGGGAAGCAATATTGTTTTCCGAGAACGGAATGTTCGATGAGAGGTACAGTCGTTAAAAACGGAGTCTGTTAACATAACTGAGATGGTAACTGTCGATATTATGGAATTTCCTATATCAGGATGTGCCAAATACCGTGAATCATAGGATACAACGGAAACGACAGACTTTGGATTCGACGCTGACTGTTCAACATGTCGAGTGTCGAGGTTAATTCTAAACCACAGAATGATGCCGTCTCAGATCTTGCCTTTCGCATTTACAAACGCATTATGGGCAAATTATTTAATCAAATGCTAACTGATAACATCATAGTAACTGTGTGCATTTCAAAATAGGCTTCGAAACAATATCGGAATAACTATCGTACTGAAGAAAATTTACTGAGTTTAAAACAATGAAGTTCATTATACAGTAAATAAATCATCATTCAGAAGGTATTGTTTCATTTGATTTATAGATGGAGCGTTTATAAATCAGAATTAACGTCAAAAAGATATATTGTAAAATACTAAAAAAATACCATAAACTGAACATAAAAAGAAAGTATTTAGATTTTTTTTAACTTGTACAATGAATAACGCACGCTTGTAAGCAAATAGCTGTTAAACGTAAAAATTATGTTACAATTTATACGTGAATTTACATACATGTTTTACATTTAGAGACTGTTGTACATAATTAAGTTAAAAAGTAAGTTGATTATGACTTACCTGCAACGGTAAACACGGATAGAAATAAAGTGAATTCTGAATAAGAGATCTGGTTTAAATATAACTTTCTAGAACGGACGTGCTTTTATAATAAGCTGATTTATTCACATGAGTGACAAACACCTGTCGTTAATGTTTAGTTTCCCGATGTTGCAGATTTTACTTCGCCAGACAAAGCTACGGGAGAAATACGCATGACTTCGTATTCCTAGTACAGATTAAACCAGAAAGTCTATTTTGGAGGAACGATAGGCGATTTTTAGCTTTTATGATATCTCTTATTCGATTGGTTTATTCAACACGTCAACATGGACATTCCAGGTAGGGATTAGAAACGATTAAACTACTTTCGAGGAAATGATAGGAGATTTTTCGCTTTTATACTATCTTGGATTCGATTGGTTTATTCATGAACAGGAACATTATAGGAAATATTTAACGGTCGGGCAAATTTAGAACTCTTAATTCGTGTACTATGCCGTTCGAATAAGAGTTGAACACTCGTCATATCTGGTTCTCTAAACATTGTAAGTGTTATCATTGGGTTACTATCTCACACAAGTAGAGACTCATTGTATTTTGAAACTGGTCTAGAAACTTAATCTGAACGTAGAACTCGGCGGAAATTACAACTGTTTTACAAAAACCCGTAAGAATTTTACACCACACTATCTAACCTCAATACCTCTCACTACAGTTTCAGAAAACAACATCATTATAACCTCTGTATTGCTAAAACAAATACTGTTTACCTAACTCAAGACTTCAGTTAACAAATTATTCTTTTTCCCCTCCACAATCCGACTCTGGAACCAGTTGGACCTTAATATAAGACAAAGCGTTTTATATACAATTTTTTAAAGATACTCTTTGCAGGCTAAATATGAAACATGTATCTATATATTATCGAAATGTTGATCGAAACAGTAATATTTTACACACCAGATTGAGAAATAACTCTATTAAACTTTATTAGAGAAGACGTAGTATCAGAAATACATCTTCTTCCCCGAAGCTATGGATAATATATTGTTGGTCATGAAATATCACGGGAAAATATATGAGGATAAACATTGTTTCGGGCAATGTATTTATAAATAAATGATTATAACTGCACTTTTTAATATTTTTTTCTCATAAACATGTATCATAGGGAAAAAGTAACAACATTTGAATATATTATTCAACACATTCTTTATTTGACCTTGAACTTCTTACAGAGACTGCCTTTCATATATTAAATAAAGGTTGTGTGGTTTCCCAATCAATGCACTGTTAATATTGCATCAACAAATCTCTTACAGTTGAGAGCGTCACAAAAGAAGCAATAATAATCCCAAAGTAATTGAAAAATATATCAAAAAAGGTATAAGAATGTTACCACGCGGCAGATGAATATTACAACATGCCGTGAATATTATAATAGGTAATCCTCAGGTTTTGAATAAATTGAAGTATTTATAGCCACCTACTTTTTCTGGTATGCATTATACATTTTTTTTTTAGCCTTTATTTGGTGGACATGTTTCATATTAACCCAAAGACAAAATATTGTTTAAGGCGAAAGCAGAGGTCAATAGTACGAGCATATTCATCAAGTAAAATGTCCGTAACTGTTTTAATATATAATTGAGATGGATGACATCAGTAAATTGATGACATATTTTATTTCAAAATATTTCTGATATTTTAGTAACATTTAGAACAAAATTCGACTACATTTGTATGATGGGTTCGCGAAAATATCACAAAATCATTTAAATATCGATATGTCCTTGAATTGATATAAATGTTACTTTCTTGTAATGCCCGCCGGTTTTTATTCAGGGCCTAGCTAGATAAAATTTTGACAAAGACCTGTCGAGTTCTGACAGTGCATGGCACAGCTTTCTCCTACAAGTACAGCCTCTTGCGGATCCTTCTGTGGCCGTTCGTGTATTGATGGAATCTTTCCTTTCCAACATGGTTTGAAAATCATCATGAATGACGGTGGCAAATCGTCGTTTAAACGAGCTGTCATTAAGCTTAGCTGTCACCGACGCCATGAATATTGTGAAGGTAGGGGTCGGATTGCCCGAATATTTAGGTAATTTCCAGGTTCTACACTTAGAATTTGATATTCACCGATTTCAAGAAAACCATTAAACATCCATTTTTGATGGGGATGTGGAAGGCTCTCGACCAATCGTGATCAGAACCTGTTAAGAAAATTGTTGATTTTGTATTACTTCCATCACAAAAGGAAACTCAATAAGTTTAAACAATGTTTTAGTGATTGACTCGTAAAATCTTATATAAAAACACTTAAAAATTAATTCATTTTTAAATACCGTAAGCTGCTTATTCGTGGCAAAATCCAACACTGAAGAAGCAGCAGAAAGGGAGGTAATCTCACCAGGAAAGGTAGCACACCACCGATTGCCAAAAATTTACAGTTTATCTATATAGATATATTAACCATAAACATTTTTTCATACTTTATAAAAAAGTTATCATGTGTAGAGATACTTTTTCCCATAACTTATAGATATTTAAGCACTTTTAGATATTAAGAAACGGGGTTAAACGATTTTTTTGTAACTAGTATGTACTATTTTTGTTATAGGCAGACATATCCGTTGGTCTCTTTTAATATATTATGAATATTGTGGGTTTAAGTAGTTATAACAACGGTTAAATATCACATGATTTCTACAATGGATCTTTACAAACCTATTTTGATAGGGTACAAATAATTAAACATTTGTATACGGGATATATTTCTACACCGCTGCATCTGCTTCCAGGCCAAGTACTAAAAATAGTATTAGCATAATATGTATATGCATATATCTCTTTAGATTCAATATTTGAGCCCTTTATATGCTGCCTCTTCAGGATTCACACCACTAAATCAGCCAATCAGTAAGTGTTTCACATGGTTGTAATCCCTCCATAAAACTTGTTCCGGTTTAATACAGTGCCTCTGAGGTAATTGTTGACATAATGTACATTAAGTGATATCGAAATATATTGAACTATAGAAAAACGTATAGTTTAACTAGGTTTTAACAAGTGATGGCGGACTGATATGGGGTCAGAAGTCAAGATGTGTTTCCGTCCAACTTCAACGATTTGGCTTGTAAACTTCCGATTGTCAAACATAGACGCCTGTAGCGCTCATATATGTCAACATACCCGCCCATAAATGACTTTTAAAGCCTTTATCAGGTATGTATCTGTGAATCTAGATAGTTTTCACTATTGTTGAACTTCAAATATTAACGTTATTAGCTCAAAACTTTAGTATAAACATAAAGTAAATTATTTAGTTGTGCGAGTCCTTCAGCATAGCATCAGTGAAAAGCGCGCTGCTGGACTGATTACCTCCGGACCGGGTCCCTAGCACAGATTGGATGTATCCGTGTGTTTTTCTTACGTTGTGATTTTCACTGTTGCTTCCCTCCCCCTTTCCCTAGCAACGATGATGATTTTCTAAAGTACTAAATATATATAATCATATAATTGATATTATATTTTTTGCAATTTATTTGTTTTCACATTGACCAAACTCAAAAATAGCTGAACATTTTACTCAAAACAAAAGTATTGCTTAGAAATAAGCTAGTATGCATTAACTTAATAAAATCCTGAAAAGCTGTTCAAAATATGGTAAGGCCTAATCTGAGAACCGTATTGCAAACTATCCCTAAAAAATTAAACGTCTGAAACATCGTAATATGAAACACTTCTTTAACACCATGCAAATAATTCTGATCAGTATTATCCAATTGCATAATTATTCATTAAAATTGAGTACAAATCATGCACCTTTTTGTTAATTCATTAAATAGCTAATTAGTGAACACAATAAAACAAGGCATTCGGAGGAACTGCTCGTATTGTATAACTATCAGGATGTTTCATACATTGAACCCTTAGATAACTGGTAAAATGTGACGAAATTAGTTAGAAACACATTAATTTCACTTGTGTACATTCCTTTAAATGATAATGCTCTAATGAAAATAATGGTTTCATATACGTCCCCCAAGCACGTTATATCTTTATTACGGAAGTAAATATGAAGTTGTTAAAATTATTTACGAATGGAAAAGTATAACATCATGAGCGGAGATGTGCCAGTTTGTATCACCTGAGAAGAGGTGTATGTTGTTTGTTTTTTTGATAATGCTTTCATTATATACAATTACAGATCATGTAAGCATGCGGAAAGAAATGTCTGAACAAATCATTTTACGTTGTTATTTCAATCAGAATCTGATATTGAAATTATGCGATTCTTTCTCTTCACAGAAGGTGTGATTTGCTCTTTGCATGTTCTGTAATTTTGGAGCGAAAGCGGACAATAGTAGTATTTGTTCATATACAGAACATTTCAAATCTCGTCTAGCGTTAAAGTTAGATTTTGTCACAGTAAACCATTTTAAAGTGTATCAATAATTATCAACAAGACTTTTGTAATATTCCAAGCATTATACGTGATATTTCTGCTCATGTGCGTATTCTTCATTGTACGGTAAGTGGGGAAATATGTGTATTCTTTAGTGGTGCATTAAAATACTGACATTATATATTAAAACGAACTAGAGATTTTATATCTTATGCCGCGGTTGGGATTATATTAAAGGATATTGGCCCTCAACTGAGATAATCCTACATTTGTATCTCAATCAGTTTCAAGTAATATATTGTATTCCGCTGTTTCACAACAATATATAAACTAGTAAAACAAAACAAAAACATTGTTAACAGTCGATAAATTTGTTTAATTAAACATTGATCAAACTTTATGAAAAACGATTCATCAAAATTTATCGAACACAAAGGCTGTTTAAAGATTAACATAAATCGTAAGGAATATGAGAATAATACATATCTGCAATGTCATATGATGGATTACATCTGTTTTAAGTCTATATAATTTAGATATGAACTTGTTCACCTTTATACAGTCTGTCTAACATTGTTTTGTCGTTTTTCATATTTGTTTTAAGGTTTCAACATAAATCAATCGATTTCTTAGCAAAGACAGACCAATATAGTGCTGACGCTGACTTCAGTTTAAAAAGGAGCAATAAAAAACTTGTTTCGCACAACCTGAATTGCCAAGATATTCTGTAAAAGAATCCAATCGAGCCAAACTATTGTATGTGTATGTGCTGAAGTGTATGTGTCTTTGTTGATTCGTAGAATGCTGACTTTCTGGGATTTATTTACAAAACAACTTGGCATTTAAGGTTATGAAAAACATCAGGATTTAATAGTGCCTGATTGAAATAAAATGAGCATTGTCTACTCCCTCAAAACAAAATAGATTAATTTATGTTAGCACGTAAAATTTGGTATAAATAGCAGAGTCATAAATGGGTTAAAGTCAACTATATTCTTCTAAATGAACCTTACCAAAATCCATCATACAGACTTATTAACAAATGAAGGCCAAACTATACCAAAAATTATTTCAGAGAACAATCAGTAGTTTCTGGATTCAGACTTTGGTTCGAGTTTCTTTGATTAAAATAGACATCATAACTATATTTTGAAAGCAATATAACAAACTAAATTTTAATGATTGAAGATATTTCTCACTCTTTTCCTGGAAAGATATATGTACACAGTTATAATGCCAACAATTAATTGACGTCAAATAAACAGTGCATTAATGTTGCGAACCTCAGACAGGGATATTCCGCTTAATACCAAGTCCTCTATTTTTCTAGCTCGTCCAATCTGTCTGACACCGATCCACATTTCGATAAATTTCCACACAGCGGTCTATTCATGAACGCACTTACGCTAAGAATTGACAATGTACATTGATAAATCAGTTACCTGTAACTGAGCGAGATCAGGTTACCATTTCTCGGGTTAAGATACTGTAACATGTAAACCTTGGATTCTACCTCCGTTGGTATAATGTTACAAAGGTTAGCCGTCAAATGAGATTACCCGATCTCGATCAGCTACAGGTAAAAAAAAATTCACGTCAACAATAAATTGATCCTGTAACGTCAATATTGCATGTACAACAAAAAAATACATGGTATGAGAAAAAGAACCAGTCACCCCCTCAGGGTGATATTTAGGATCTCAACCTTTAGGCAAAAAGTCTTATGTTGCCGCCTAACACTCGACAAACATCATGTATAGCAACTTCAGAAATACTCTGGGAGTGAGATCTTAATGTCTTTCATCCGGGAAGGGGGAAGGGGGGTGGGGGTGGATTCTAAATATATATTCTTAACTTAATTACACACATGAAATATACACACATTCCCTCACACGCTCATACACATACATTTGTATACGTATTTGATATTAAAAATGATATTATCCTGAGATAATTTTCCCCGAATTACATTGCAGTATTGTTCAATTCCTATTATTTCGACATTAAGTGATCATATGATTTATCATTTATCCAGTATAAACTTTCATACCCTTTCTTCATTCCTGTTCTTTTGTGATTATAGATCTACAAAGGTCTTTATAAGTCAATGTGATTTACATACGTATCTCTGGATTTTTACATAGTAGTCTTTACATTTTAAAATGTATAACGATTTAAAATTTCAACATAAATAAACCGATTTCTTGACAAAGATTACCCAAATTATGCCAACTTCAGTTTTAAAAGGCACCATCAAATAAATTGTTTTCGCACAACCTGAATTGCCACTTACTCTGTAAAAGAAATCCTATAAAGTCAATAGTTTGTGTGTGAATGTGTTGAGGGGTATGTGTCGCTGTTGATTTGTAGGTTGTTGACTTCCTTGGATTTATTTACTAAGCAAGCAGCATTCCAGGTAATGCAAACATCAAGATTTAATTGTGCCGAATTAAAATAAAGTAAGCAAAAGTCTACTTCTTCAAAAAAATCGATTTATTTTTGTTGGCACGTTTGATTGAATATCATGTGCCGAGACATGAATAAGTTCAGGGGGGAAAGTTCGGTTTAATATGACTTATCGTGATCAAGTTAATACACAAAATAACAAATAAAGGCCCTTAAACAAAGATAAACACATTGGAGATAAAATATGAGATGATGTCGCATCGACTATATACCTATTACCATTTCCTTTACAATATATTGACCGTGTACTGTCAATATTGCATTTATAACATAACTAACAGTGTAAGACAAAAAACACGATTACCCTTATAAAGTTGACTATTTGATTCTCAACACTCAGTTTGTTGTGATGCCTGACACACAAAAAGCGTAAGTTTAGCAATCCCCGGTTTGAAATATCAAAAGCATACCTCCTTGTGAGTGAAATTTTCATAATTTATCAATTAGAATATATTCAACTCAGCAAATACTGTTGATGGTCTCTTACGTTTTCAAAGGTTTTGAAAACATTAACCAATCATTAATTATAGTTGCCATGTTGATGACCTTTTTGTATTTATGAAAAACAGAGACGGCAGACAAAAATGAGGCAGACAGTGCACACACACACACCCACACTCCCTCACACACACACACACAACTCACACACAACACATACACACACAGCTCATACCACAACGCACACAATTAAACACAGAGGACCAGAAAACTGTAGTCCCCGCATGATTTCACCAGTGACAGTGGTCAGTGGTGAGTTATTACTCCTGAACAGCCTCAATGGACGAACGCTATCGGAGACTACAATTGTTTTTTTTTCTGCTTTAGGCTTATTCATACAAACATATGGTTACCGTTCCCCTCGTGTCATAGCATCCTCCTTATCTTTTTCCAAAACACAACATTTCATATGACAGAGTATCACGTCCTACGTTTGATTAGATATCTCTGCATGTTATTGCATATGCAGGTAGGTGTTACAAACTTGCAGTTGAATTAATTTCCTGATGCAGATATCTTTGCTGGTTTGCGAGCGTTTCGGAGTAGGTTGTTTACCTGAAAAAGGCATACATTATCGTATTGTTACCGTTTTTTTTAAGTTTAAACAAAAAAAATTATCTTAACGCAAACGATTTGTATAATTGTATAATTAAAAGACCAACGATCTTTTGACAAATGTAAAAGACAAAAATGTATCAAAACAAATTTCAGAAAGAAAATATAGCGTATCAATAAAGTATTTCACATATTTTATTTGTTTGTCATATTCTCTGTCTTCTCTTTCATTGCATTGATGTGAGTGTGACACTACAGCCAGATGTCATTGACAAGAGAACATGAATACTTTACTGACAGGAGCGATGTATACAAAACACTCTAATGCACGAACATTTTATTTAATTATTTCTCTTTTTCGTATTTTGCATTTCAACGAAAACTTCAAATGATTATTGTTTAAAGATAAACTGATCTATAATCAAAACTATTTCATCTTTAACAGAAATTGTTATTTTTGCACAGATATTGTTTTATTTAAATAAAAAAATAGTCTATTTAATTGGAATGGCAAGCTGTTAAGTCAAAATCAGCTAAGCAAAATAAATACCTTATGCTGTTTGTGTTGATTGAAAAATCAGTGCCAAGCAGCTTTCAGATCGAGAAAAACCAATTATCGTCAATTTCCGTTCGTCATACCTAAAGATATGAATTGTTTACAGCAAATTGAGTTACAAGATTATTAAATGTGCTGAAAATGAAATTCTTTGTGAGATACTGCTAAAGTGGATATTTTGCATTGAAGATTCTGTAAACTGGTTGCGTTTTTTGGCGTTGGCGTTGGTTCTGTAATCTAAACATTCTATATATTTGTAAACATACTAAAAAAATCATGTTTATATGTTTAAACACGAAACCGTATATATTGTTAAGAAATTCCTCAATTTACAACAACCACGATTGTTATCGCACAACGTTCGTCCATCGTCCGCACAACTGTCCAGATTCATCGTTCGCACATCGTCCACACACCGTTCACACATCGTGCGCACACCGCACATCGTGTAACGTTGTGTGATCCCACAACTATAGCTAAACGTACTTCGAAATAACCTACTTCAACGTAATTTAACGTACCTTAACGTATTTTAACGTACTTAATGCTGTAGTTTGTCGTAGTTTAACTTCACAATAACTGGTAAAAACCTTTGGAGAGCCGTGAGTGACAATTCATCTGTTGAACATGTTCAAAAGATAATTACCGCAAGAAGAAAACGTTTGAACGTACTTTCACGTACTTGAACGTACTTCAAAGGACTTTAACGTACTTTCACGTACTTTCACGTACTTCCAGTCATACGAGTTAACAGGGACGACCACTACATTAAAGTACGTTGTAGCATGTTAGCCACTACGCCAAACTACGTTATAGACCCTTCCTTAACTTACTTTAACGTAGTTTAATTTCTAATTACCGTAGTTATTTCTAAGGACGTTAAGCTTCGTTATATATCGAATGTATGACCACGGCTTTATTCATTGAAATGTCAGCATCAAAAGAAAATAATTTGCGAATTCAGAAAAAAGAAATCATAAGCCTTGAATTTCGGCGTATTCAATTTGTCAGGAACAAATGCTGTCTATGAAGTATCATTGTACGAGCTCCAATATAATAAAAGGTAGCTAAGTTATTAACTTAATTTATGCTCACGACAACTTAATAATAACAATGAAATCTTGACTGAGAGTTTAATGTTTTCTTTATAATGTAATTCACATAAAGTTCATACTAGTGATTATGGTGTTAGCTTCCTTACTTATATATATTTTGTAAACAAGCGAGGTAACTAAATCTTGATTATTTGATTGGTTAATTTTTCTTACTGAATGTAAACAGAACTTTGCGCATGCGCATAAGATAGCGTCACTTAAGACAGAAGCCTTTGTTTTGCGCCATTTTTGGCTACGAATATTTAAGTTTTAAAGACGAATTTATCAACCCACCCACTTTCCACCCAGGCGGATAATTAAAACCCCACTTGGGCGAAATATCATAAGTAGTATATGTAACAGTTATTCGTGTAACATACTTGAGAAAAGTGTACCATGGTTTTAATCGATGTTATGCATTTGTTTGAAGTTTTTCATAAATTTCATTAAATGTCACCTAAAGTGGCCATTTCAATGTCCATTCGTATTTTGTTATTTTTGAGTGGGAGTTGAACATAAAAGTATATTATATATTCACCTTGTGCTTTCACTCCCATAACTGCCTCGTTATGGTACGTTATCACTGTACCCGAACATCGGTATCCATCGAATCTTCTTTCTAGTTCTGAATGTGAAAAACTGTTTCTTGTAAAAGGTGATATTGTTGATAACATAAAAAGATAAACCTAGGACCTATATGGGATTGCACCTTAAACAAATAGGTAATTGACACAATATGACAAAAATGAATTACACTGCACATTGCAGTTTTTTCCTCTATCAAGAACCCATTAGCAATGATAATGGGCAAAATCTTCAAACTGATATAATTTCCTCTTAAGACAGATGGAGAGGTGCAGAAAACGTCTTAATCATGAATTTAAAAAATATACGAGTTCTGGTCAATTTCAAAAAGATAAAGAATAAAGCCGGTATAGTATCAACTGTCATGTGACACATGTATTTTCATACTTACAGGACACAAAGTAACATTGACGTCGCAGGTGCTTTCGTGGCTATTGGACTGTAAGACTTCCCCTAAATAATTGTCTTCCTTAAGATTAACGAGGCATCAAAAAATATAAAGTTATACAAACATAAAAAAAATGCCAAAGGAAATGTGATACATTCTACTGATGAATACAATTCGTATTTGTTAAAGTTTTTAAAAAAAAAAACGTTTAATCACGTAAAATAATTCATGTATTTTCATACCTACATACTCACGTGGGCGTGTATACATTGAAGTCATCTGGCATGCTGCCTGTAGTCACATACACAATAGGTGAGTAGGAAATGCACACAATACATTTAAGCCACGGCTGTGGAAATGTTAAACTTCCCTTAAATAACTGTCTAACTTAACAGAAATACAAGACAATGCAAAACAGTGCCTACATACAAACAATAAAAGGAAGACCAACGGTTTTGAATGTGTGCATGTTGCTGATTTTCTTATCACAGCATAACAAGTTGCCATAAATTGTTTAATATATTTTAATACTTACATGCGCCAACTTACCTGGACGTTTGTCCTAAATAGTGTAGGTCGTTTTATCAAGGTTGTTGCCACATAATCAATAGATTCGCAGAAAATGCTTACATCGCAATTTTGTTCATGCCTGTGGAATTGTGTGACTTCTCCTTTAATACTGCTTTGCTTTAGAATAATTAAGATTTTCACAAACATGCAAAATATTAATATGACTCAAGTACTTCACCGAGGAACGATTCTAGCATATATATTGCCATTATTGGCAGATTTGCATTACAAAAAATATCCAAAAATACCTCGCATTTCTGATGATTTTTTTTTTAGTTTTGATAAAGTCGAATGGATGCAAAATCAGGCCTTGGTGCATTAGTGATCTGCAAAGAAACTTTTGTAGAAGAAAGGTTGCGATTATTCATGTGAATATACCTGAGCTTGTAAGCGTCGTTTTAGTGGTTGATGGAGTGGGCACAGTTGTAGCTCCTGTTGTAGATCCAGGCGTTGATCTTGTACTAGAGGTGACCGCTTTAACAGAAATAAATTCAATACGATTCACGGAAAACATCCTCTGCGTACTTCGATGCAAAGGAAATAATACTCCATCACATATCGAGTGAGCTTTTTAAAACAAATATGTATAGCTCATTCATTTTGTTTAAACGCGAATGATGTGATATACTGTAAACCAACTTTCATTCGCGGCAACAAATTTCGCGATTTCCGTTTCACAACAAATTCGCGGCGATTAAATTTCGCGGCAAAAGACTATACTTTTACTTTCATTGTAGGCGTTTACATTTACACTCGTACATGTATTATCTGTCCTTGTACGATACATGTAGTAATTTATAAGTGTTAATCCCTTTACAAGCACGTATGACTGAATAGTACTTACAAACAAATAAACAATAGAATCAGCCAGTATCGGCGACGATCAGTATGCGTTGAGTTTTCACTGTATAAACATGTCCGTACTACAGTATCCAATTTTTATTATTTGTTATATTTGATCATAAGAGTTGTGAAATAATTGCAGGATTTCCACACGAAATAAAAAGTTGTCATGTTGTACGTGCAGTAGTATAATACTGTAGTAATTAGCCATGACTAGTACTAAATGTCTTTCAATTTAAATCAGGTAGATCTTTATTCGCGGCGATTAACTTTCGCGAATTAATTTTGATCGCGAAATTCGCGAAAGTAAATCGCACGCGAATGAAAGTTGGTTTACAGTACCAAACCACACGACGTCACAAAATATCAAATTACCGCCTACGATCATATTATAGGCATATCATTCGATCCTGTTAAAATGACGATCACAGTCTTATAAGTCTTGGTTCAATTTTTTTCACAAAGTCTCAATGTTTAGCTTGGTGGCAATCTTCATAATTTCTGAGCATTACATTATTTAAAAGATAAATACTGAATGTTATAAAATCAAGATAGCGTCATCTATATTTACTTTTTGGTACCAAATGTCCCTGATCGACAATATGTCTAAATGTTCAATAACATCATAACTATGACAGCGACGAACGATATTTTACAATTCTCGATGGATTTTGTTGCGAACATGCATGGTCAAACATTTCGAACTTTTAAATTTATTTCAATTTGTGAAAAAAAATATTTAAATGTTCATGCTCAACTGATCATTATTGATTTTAATCAACTTAAAACAAAGTTTAAAAGCAATTTTATTTTTTGGATGCATTGATAGATCATATCATTTAAAAAATATATTATATCCGAAAACAAAACATTTACCTGACGTCGTTGTCGTTGGCAATTCGGTTGTGGCAGATGTTGTCGTTTCTGTGAATTCAAACGATATCACTTTGAAGGATCTTTATTATTGCAAATCAAAACATACAACTCCAACTCTCCTTTGGATATAATGCTGTTTCAGTTGCAACTGAATGTATTGTGGTAATTTAGAAAGATTTCGCATCATCTGTATACTGTTTGTTGATATCCATAGGAAGGACAAATTGAGAAAAACGTTCGTATCGTCAAAATGGTGGGAACATCTATTTTTTATTACACTTCTAGTGATCAAAAATGAGTATTCCTCAAAGCAAATGATCAGTTAGATTTAACTAGCTTATTGTGAAAGCAAAATAGTAATGTTAGGTCAGTTGCATGCTTATGTTTATGGCTGCTGCAATGCAAATTATTTTTATATTTTCACGAGTGGCTACCAGTGTTATATTTCCGATTGGCAATGGCTTTTCAAATTTTGCGGAACTCGTTTTCTATCGTGAACATCACAGAGAATACGTATATATTTTGCACAGGTTCCGACTGATTCCAAAACATATATTTTCATAGTATTCCTATTAAATATGTACGTACCTGGGTGGATACAAAGCTCCAAGTCTAACTCAACCTCTAAAGACCTTGTGCCAGTGGTTGTGGTTCCAGATGGTGTCTCTTGTGGTGACAGTGTTACCTGGATTACTATAATGG
>JAULCA010435976.1:0-11033 GCA_032360845.1 Crassadoma gigantea | reverse complement strand
ACTTACATAATGGTAAGTTTAAGGCTGTGTTTGATTGCCTATCTGATGGGTGTACATTAGCAAGGCTTCTCGGGTACCAAGTAGTATTTTTGTTTTACATGCAATAACTGCCTTCAACATGGTTTAGTCTCAATCAGATTTGGTATTCACATATCTGATGGCAACTTTCAGGATAAGTTAAATCGGCCATGTGATTTACACAATATTTATGCATAATAAATGAAGCTTCACATTTCTGATTATTTAATTGATTTCCATGTAGAAATTGTCCTTATAAAGATAAGATCTCAGCAAAATTTGCTGTACAGATATTGGCATATATAATGGTAAGTTTAATGCTTATTGCGATCATCATTTTAATACACGAATGTTGATGCATAGTCAATGAGGCTTCTCAATTCTGATTGGTTAGTTTGTTTCTGTTCAGTTACTGCTCTGAAAATGGGAGATATACCAAAGTCTATAAAAATGTTAGTTTCTGCTCCTGCTTAATGCTCAGCATATTAGGAGTGGGACGATTGGTTTGCCCGTTGACAGTATAATGTGACCGGGTGGGGGCGTCCTGCTGGGTGTCTACGGCAGTATGTTTCAGTGAGGTAGCACTATAAAGTAGACATCAGTTCCGCGCTATCACAAGGAAACAAACACAAACATATCGCAGCCTCCCAAAACACACACCCATACACTACATGCTTGCATCTTGTACACAGGGGAGGCCTTCCTTAAAAGACTTTAGCTGTTAATAGGACGTTAAACAAAATAAAACCAAACCAAACCCTGAAAATTGTCAGATTTCAACCAATACAGATTTGTATTGATCGAATATATTAAACCTAGATTAATTACGTCTACATCAAAACTCAACGATGGGCTACAGATATGAAATTGCGATGGTAAACATATGGTTGACATTTTGAAATGAAGTCCTATTGAAATATGGCATACTTACACAGGGCCACATGGAGGGAGAGTTATGGGGCCTTGTTGTTCACCCACGGAAGAAGGTGTGTGCCACTGTCAGTGATGACAAGACACTCCGTATCTGGGACCTCAAAGACCACAAAATGATCAACTACAAACACCTCAAGCAGGCAGGCAGATGTGTGGACTTCTCCGCAGATGGCAAATTTCTGGCTGTGGGCCTCAAAGACGGTAAAGAATTATCGTGAATAAGAAATAACTTTGTTACTTTGGTGTTAAATATCAATAACTTGACTGATGTATTTTTGTCCACATGTTTATGTTTGTGATTTCTGAAATGTCTATTTTTTACTTACAGGAAGTTTTATGGTCATTAACTCCGACACAATGGATGACATTTTGACCTTCCACCACAGAAAGGAAGAAATTTCAGACATCAAATTTTCCCCAGGTATGTACAGATTTGCTATAATCATAGTAGAATGATTATGGTAGTAGAACCTCCCAGATATCAAAGACTTAAAACACCTCAACCAAGCACCTATGTCTACAAAACACCAATCTCTGTCCTAAACATTTGGAACACCATTTAAATATTGCTCAACTCGTAAAATAATCCTAAACTTGCCCTGGTTCACACTGATAGACGTTGACATGCATGAACTGCACCTAAACTATAGAACACTGATAACACACAAACAAGTTGAGGAACTGAGGAAACACCTCTTTGTCTATTACTCAAAGAAAAACCTGATATAACACAGCTACACATATGGACAGACAGACACAGACTGCCTAATACAACAACCAAAGTTTTCATGAATATATCCTTAACCCTTACTGCTATAAAAAAATGTTACTGTTATAAAAAAAATATTACTGCTATAAAAAAACAATACCCAGTATATAAATACAAGCTCAAATTGCCATCCCAAATTCATTGAGATTATAAGTAGCAGTTTTAAGGTATTGAATTAAAAAAAATCCTACAAATACACATGAATGTCATCAATTGAAGAAACATAAATGAAATATATAGTGTTACACAATGTTTTTAAGTGTATAGGATGTACATATTTCAGTAATTAACATTTCGGCCGTTGTTTACAGATCCAGTGAAGTACTTGGCTGTAGCCTCCCATGACAACTTTGTGGACATCTATAACGTGTTAAACCAGAAGAGGGTCGGGACCTGTAAGGGGGCCTCCAGTTACATCACACACGTAGACTGGGACCGCAAAGGTGGGTAGTCGTTCTCTTCTGGGTCAGACACACAGACATGTAGACTGGGACCGGAAAGGTGGGTAGTCCTTCTCTTCTGTGTCAGACACACAGACATTTGTAGAAGTTGTAAATGGGCCTCCAGTTATATCACCCACGTAGACTGGGACCAAACAGGTGGGTAGTCGTTCTCTTCTGTGTCAGACACACTGTCATTTGTGTAGAACCTCCACTTACATCACTCATGTAGACTGAGACCGGACAGGTGGGTAGTCGTTCTCTTCTGTGTCAGACACACAGACATGTAGACTGGGACCGGACAGGTGGGTCTTTGGTCTTTGGTCACGAGCCCGGTGTCCGACCACTAGACTACAGCGCCTCCTATATACAAATACATGACATATGCTGTGTTTACAAGTAGTATACATGTGTTTGCTGTTGTATTGTTGATGATTTTTCACAAAAATGTCAAAACAATGCCCCAGGAAACTTCCAGTTGGGGAGATCTCCCACTTGACCTTCTGTAGAGGAAAAACTAAATCAATGATTCATGATCAGTTCTGCTTGTCAAAGTTGCTACAAAAAGCTGATGGTTTTTACTGAACGTTACATTACAGGAAAAGTACTCATGGTAAACAGTGGTGCCAAAGAGCAGCTTTTCTTTGAGGCGCCCCGGGGGAACCGCGTCACTCTGCGGCATGCTGAAATAGAGAAGTTGGACTGGGTGACATGGACCTCAGTGTTGGGACACACATGTGAGGGAGTGTGGCCACCCAAGAGTGATGTCACTGATGTGAATGCTGTCTGTGTCAGCAACGACAAGAGTGTTATTGCTACAGCTGACGACTTCGGATTTGTGAAACTCTTCCAGTATCCAGTGAAGGTAGGTTTATCTTACTGAGTTTATGGATGTGAACAGCTCCACTAGTAACTTGGGCTAGGATGCTTTATGTTTGGGCTGTTGGAAATTTTCAATATTAAATATAACTTGGGATAGTAGAGTTTTTGGAAATTTGCCTGCAGGCAACAACTTTAGATATGAAGTTGCACACCCTTGGAGTCAATCAAATAAAGCAGAAATAGATTTGTTTTATCTTTCTGTCCTTAAATCATAAATTTTATTAGAAAATACAATACATTCCACTTAGCATTATGACACGTAATGTCACTTTTCGGCAGATGTCCTATGTTTTAAAACATCCTTTTTTTCTGCTGTATTATCTATTTAATGTAACCTTTGTTCATATCAATTTCTTCGTGGTGATCTCTTCTTCATATCACTATATTTTGATCTTCAGGAGAAGTTTGCTAAGCACAAGAAGTATGTTGGCCACAGTGCCCATGTGACCAATGTGCGATTTACTTCCGACGATAACCTGTTGGTGTCTACTGGCGGGGCTGACACTGCCATTATGGTGTGGCGCTACGGTAATCCAACAGAGGGAGTTACAGCTACATGTGGGGACAGTGATGACTCTGACACGGACTCCGAGGAAGAGGGAGGTATGGACACCACCTGTTTCAATCACAATTGTATTATTTCTGTGAAATATTCTTATACATCATTTCATTATCTCATCTTGATTAAATGTTTTACGGAATGGTGTTTTATATTTATTTCTTTTCTTGCTGGGATAAACAGCTGTCAAAGTCATTGAAATAAAAAGACCTTGATGGATGCTCAAAGTCAAGGAATGACATGCTTAAAAATTGTATTATCGTATTCCGCCTGTAAGATGCTTGATTGAATGGATGTCCAAAAATTGACTTTGTTAAATATGTTAAAAGTTTGAAAATTCTAAAGAAGTGTAATGCTTAGACTAATAAGAGTTTAAATGTTTCTTATACTGTTGAAGATCTGTTCATAATCAGGATTTTTCAATAAAATGATATAATCACATTACCCCTTCCTAACCTCCTGATTGTCTGGGTGCCAACACTATTAAGTAACAAGTGAGTGATACAGGCCCCATCTCCCTGTTGTTTTTGTTGCTTTGACAATCTCGATGCTAGAAAAAATCACATTTGAAATGATTGTCTTTACCTAAAATGTATTTGTTGTGTCCACAGGTTACGACAGTGACGTAGAGAGGGAGAAGAACTTAGACTATGCCAGTAAGAGCTACGTTGATCCCATCAGAGAGCGGAAGGGTGTAAAACCACATCTTCAAGATGGAGCTGGGCTGCAGAAAAAGTAACTATCTGTCTTTAGGATACATCATTTTACAGGATTAATGATGTTTTATGAAAATAATGCATGATTGATGATAAGTATGAAAGATATATGATATGCATCTCATGTGATTTCTGGGATGAATGTGACAAGATGTTCATGAGAAAAAGAAAAAAACATGTGGGATTTCTCCAGATCAAAATTTGGATGAGGTACCTTAACTTATTTTATTTTCTTTTTCAAAAAGACCTGGTTTCCAGCGCAAGCCTCCACAACCTCCCAAGGTTAAAAGGTCAGAGGCTCCATCTGCAGGTTCAAAGAGAAAAAAGACAACACAAGTAACCGTAAGTCTTCTACTTACAATAAAGTCATCACCTTAAAATAAGTCATTGGCTTAATATAAGTCATCACCTCAAAATAAGCCATTGGCTTATAATAAAGTCATTAGTGTAAAATAAGTCATTGGCTTATAATAAAGTCATTACTATAAAATAAGCCATTGGCTCATAATTAAGTCATTAGTGTAAAATAAGCCATTGGCTCTTAATAAAGTCATTAGTGTAAAATAAGCCATTGGCTCATAATTAAGTCATTAGTGTAAAATAAGCCATTGGCTCATAATTAAGTCATTAGTGTATAATAAGACATTGGCTTATGGTAAGTTATCAGACTACAATAAAGTCATCAGCTTAAAATAAACGGTTGGCTTATAATAAGTCATCAGCTTACAGTTGAGTCTTTAGCTCACAGTAATTAAAGCATGTATTTTTTTGTAGGATCTGCAGTTGGATTATGTGTTTGGTTACCGAGGGTTTGATTCTCGTAACAACCTACATTATATAAACGAGGGTGCTGATGTCATCTTCCACACAGCTGGAGCAGGCATTGTCCAAAACCTGTCGTCAGGTGAGTACATTATAACAAGCTAGGGGGCTTTATTCAGCTAGCTGCTTGAAATTCGTAAATGATTGTCTGTGTAAAAAATAAAAAAGAACACTTATAAAAATTCTTCTGTTGGTGTGATTTTAATGTGCATGTTAAGTTAAAAGCTCCTGATTCATTCTAATCAAATGCAGTTTCATAATACCACAATTCTGGTGATGTCACAGTCACCAAATGCCAAAGCCCAATGCATTAAACTGCTTTCAGTTGGCACTCATAATGCCTATGAATGCCAGCTGAAAGCAGTTAAATACTTATATTTACCATTTTAGAGTTTTTCATCTCATAAAAAATTCAATTACACTAGTCTTGTTATTCAGCATTTAGTTTGACTAATTTATTTGTCATAATTATATGCTTGTACATCGGAGGGTCAGTGGTATCTAACATAGCAATTATGATGTCATAATAATGATGACATTATTTATCAGGTCATGGCATTCATAGCCTATGAATGCCATCTGAATGTGGTAGGGTTATACAGTGGCAATACCATAGGATGGTAAATATAGTCCATTGGAATACAATTAGACATACCGGTATGTACCTTGTATAAGGCAAGTTCATTAGGAAAATAAAATATAGGTGATTGAATGTGTACAGAGCTGTCAGGATATTCGGTGTACCGAAGCACTTGTTTTATCACTCAAATAAAGCTACATAGTACATATGTGTTCTCTATAACTCATGATTATTATATAATTCAGTGCATGTTTTATACTTAATCCACTAATTACAACCAATTCCACTTAGATACAGCACTTATGTAGCATAATTGTATACCACTTCAGAAGCATTATAAATGAATCTAAATAAATGTGCCAAAAATTACAACATGACTGTATATAGTGTACATTTACACATTTACTTCACTTGGTTTCAGGTCAACAAAGCTTTTACCTAGAACACACAGATGACATCATTTGTCTGGCTGTGAACCAACATCCAAAGTTTAAGAGTGTGATGGCATCAGGCCAGATAGGAACTGTTCCCACTATACATGTGTGGGACGCCTCTACCAAGGAGACGAACTCGATATTAAGTGGAGGTCACTCTAAAGGTGTTTGTGCTGTAGACTTCTCCTGCTCAGGGAAATACTTATTGTCCGTTGGACTTGAAGATGACCACAATGTGATTGTGTGGAGGTGGCAGGAAGGTTAGTGTGAGGTCAAGCAATGTCAAGTTATCAATTTTGTTCAAATGAATGACCTTGACCTACTTTCAAGGTAACAAGGGTCTTATTTATTAAAATAGCTAAAACATATAGGCTGCATTTGTTTATCACGATCTGAACAGTTGAACTAATTTGACCAGAGTTGTTTGATTATAAAATAAGGTCAGACCTAGTAATTTGATGCTACTGTTGGGCGAGCCTTGACAAAGCCTTGCAAGACCTGCATAAACATTTGCAGGATCACCAGGATTTATATCCGAGAATGTTACATTTAAAAATAGACAAAGCGGTTAAACCAGATACGCAAAAGGGGCCTTTGTGTTAGCTTGCTGGCTGTTAAATTTGACCTTGACCCTTGAAGATGAATGATACAAGTGCATTAAGCCACTTGTTTTGCTGCGGCATGTATTCCATTAGTTCATGAGTTAAGGCTCCTTATGTAACAGAAACAATTCTGTCACTTGCTTCATTTCACTGTATAATCTGTACCCGTGTGGATCAGAAAATGCTTGCATATCCTCACACCTGATATTATCTGTAGCTGGTTCAGTAGAGATTCACATTCTCCTATCACTTGTATTTTATTTTTTTCCCCATTCCTATCATGCATTCGTTGTGAAGAGAAAACATCTGTTTCTCTCAGATAAAAGTTCTTTTCACAGGTTATGGACTAAGTATGTATATGTGTACTCAAGAATATATTTGTATCTCCTCTTAGGGTCTAAGGTAGGAACAGCTCCTGGACACAGCCAGAGGATTTTCCAAGCAGAGTTTCGGCCTGACTCCGATAGTCAGTTTGTGACTGTTGGCGTGAAACATGTCAAGTTCTGGACCGTAGCAGGCTGTGAGCTGAGAGGTAAACGTGGCATACTGACCACAGCAGGAACAGACAGCGGGACTACAGTTAAAATGCAGACCATGCTCTCATTAGCCTTTGGGGCAGTAAGTTTGCTTAAGTAAAAAATATATAAAAGTTTTGAATACTTGTTCAAAATGGTTGATCAGTAGATATATTCTATTCATCCTGAAGGAAAACACATGACTGCAAAATTAAAAATGTTAATTGACAGTTAACGTATAGAAACCATAACTTCCATTGTAATACTTTGGTAGTTGCCCTGGAGTGAAAAGTGGTAAACCTATGAAATACTCTCTTTGTGTGAAGAACACAAAACAACATTTAGATTAGAATAGTGAACTTGCTTCTGAATTGTTGAGACAGTTGTGGTTCAAACTGTAGTTGATGCACCTTTGTTGATATATTGTAATCTTATGAAGTAATATATGAAGTTTGAACTTGATCAAAAGCACAGAAATCAAGATGGACACCATGGCCATTGATTTGCAGAAATGGTAATAATGATTGCTTAAGTTCTTTTGGACCAAAGATTACTGGACTATGAGTGGAGACAAATTCTTCAGTATACATATCTTTTGTTTTACAGAACAATTTGACGTACACTGGAGCCATGAGTGGTGACAAATTTATCATTTTGCATATCTTTTATTTTACAGAACAATTTGATGTACACTGGAGATATTAGTGGAGCCAAATTCATCATTAATACATATCCTTTGTTTTACAGAACAATTTGACGTACACTGGAGCCATGAGTGGGGATGTGTATGTATGGAAGGACACAACACTTGTCCGACTGGTACAGAAAGCTCACAGCGGCCCTGTGTTTACCATGTTTACCACTCTCAGGGATGGCCTCATTGTAACTGGAGGCAAGGAACCAGAGTAAGACCATTCATTTTACTGTTAGATATACCATGTCCTACCTGCATCCTATTGGCCCCTGGAGAGTTAGTTTGTAGGTCATAACACAGAAACAGTGGAGATCCTAACCCTGTAACTGTATACTTTCCGCTTGAGCATAAAGAGAATGAAGTCATGATTGGCCAAGGGTCTGCTTCTGCTTGTGAGGACTTGGGCCATGGTTCATGTTATTGAGAAATTCCCGATCCCAACCCTATAACTATTTATACCAATGCTTGGTATAAAAAATGAATACAGATACTTATAGTAGCTATTGTCATTGTGCTGACTTTTCTGTACCCAGGCATGCACATGACACCATCTTTATTTTATGTACTAACAAGAAGTCACTCATTGTTCCTCACGGCTTCTGTTCAAGTTTTCTGGATCTTTTGCAGTTCACGAGAAAGTGGGCCGGTAAAGCTTTGGGACCAGGAGATGAAGAGGTGCCGTGCATTTTCAGTACAGGAAGGAAATCTGAAACCCTCAGTTGTCAAGTCTGTGTGCCGAACAAAGGTAACTGTACATTTCAAACCGTGAATTAGATGTAAAACCTCACTCAGTGGGTAGTAAAGTAGCAGAAACATGGTATGTAACTTGCTCAAGTGAAGGGTATATCAAGTTTGTTCACATAAATCCCCTTGTTTGAAATGTTTGAAAAGCTTTTAGCAACTTCTTGTAATTAACAAGATATTTGCCTTTTAGCCTTAAATGGCTGTCACATTTGTTCATATAAATCAGACCAATCATGATTTCGTAACACCAGTACAAGTAATGACTACCTGGTAATTAAAATACTATCAAGGTACCAATAAAAGATATCAGTTCAGGTGTAATAATGTGGATTTTAAAATACATACTGTTTTACGTGTTCTGAATATGGGATTTTGCCTCTTCCACTGGATGTTTTCTAGGTTTTTTTCCCCAAAAACAATTAATGCAAAAATACAATTTATCTTCCCCAAAATTTTTGGGTCATTTTGTGATACTTTCTTGAAGTCACAGAAACAGCCCTATCATACTTGCCAATCTATTAAAATTTCCATGGGGGAGATTCTCTTTGTTCAAAATTAATAAACAAATAAGAAAATGTTCCTATATACCTTAGGGGGAAAATATAACACTTGAAAATGCCATATTTTCAGTTATTCTTTCCGATGAAATTACTAAATCTTAGAATGCCGGATCATTCACTATTTGGAAATGTTAAATCTTACCCTTTCACCCCTAAGGTCAAATTTATACCTTACCAATTCAAAAACTGGGCATGTCCAGTTTAGATTTTAGGGGAGAATGAGCTAATTAAAAGTCGAAAACTTAGGAGTCTCCCTCCAAAATAAGGAGGGTCGAAAAGTATTACGCCTGTGAAAAAGACTATTGATTAAAACAACATGGGACATTACCTGTATATAGACGTTTTCTGTACTTCTGTTTTTTATCTTGCCAGTAAATCTTAACATTAGGGTAAAGATTATATAACTTATGTATACAATTCTGCTTGTTTTCCAAAGGGTAAAATCCTGGTCGGTACAAAGGATAATACAGTGGTTGAGGTGGCAGAGAAGAGTGGGACCACTTCCGTGTTAGTTGGGGGCCATGCAGAGGGAGAAGTCTGGGGCCTCGATGTTCATCCCTCAAGTCCCTCTTTTGTTACTGCCAGCTTTGACGGTACTGTCAGGTACTGGGACCTCTCTAAAAAGGTGAGTACTGTCAATGTTCTTCTGTTTGTTTGTCAACTTTTTTTAATTTATGTTGTATAGAAGACAATACAAAGTAAGCCTGTATGCTTTGCCCTTCAGTTTGTTGTAGAGTATGGGAAGGATTAACCATATATCATTCCCTGTAATATAGAGCACAAATTATTCTCCTTATGGTCATATTAATTGCATTATGGTACTTGACCATATTTTCCCTTTCCTGATCTGACAATGTGGCTGCTGTGATCTGACTTCTCATTGATTGATTGAAGATTTAAATATTTCTATCAAAATTGGTATATACTGGTAGGTGTATTGTGACACGGCAAAAGCATTGCCATGCATCATTTGTCACAGCAGAGGTAGTTTGGGGTAGTTATAATTATTAGAATTTGTTCTTGTTTCTTCCAGTTGTCAATGTTTTTCTCAAAAACTATCTGGCAGAATTGAACAGAAATTTACATTTGTGCTTGTGAATGTAAGGCAATTATACACTATTTGTATTTTCCAACTTTGATAAAAAAAAAAACGGAATATATAGGTGTAAAGTGGCCCTGTACCCTCTTTTTGATGAATTTTTGCAATCGTCGACTGGGAGTCTTCTGCAACATCTCCATTTTAACTTAGTGTATTCAATATTAACATGTTGCGCTATGAGCATTCATTATCCTAACCTTTTCCTGCTGTGTCAGGTTACTGTGGCCAGACTGGACATCGGAGCTGCCAGGTCCACAGCATTCAGCGTGGATGGTGAAATGTTAGCCGTAGGCCTGAAAAACGGAGAGTTTGTTGTGCTGACAACAAATGGACTGAAGCTGTGGGGAAAACGAAGGGATCGAGCAGGAGCCATCAATGATGTCAGGTACATAAATTATTCCTGAATTTCAATGATATGATCTCCTTATAAAATATTTAGAGAGTATTAAGCTGTTACTTTGTTCAGTCATTTTCTTTGTGCCAGGCTGTGAGGGGATGTATAGTTGAAAGGCATTGTCTGGCGGCCTAGCTAGCTGGATATCGTCAGCAATTTATTGACCCTAACCACCTTTACTGTGTCGATGAGCTGTAAAGTATGTAATAGTGATAGTAGCTTTGTAATAATAATAGTTTGTCTACAGCAGTATGGCAGGTAGCTGTCTGGCA
>JAULCA010435932.1:0-11034 GCA_032360845.1 Crassadoma gigantea | reverse complement strand
TAGCGTTCAAATTTTGGTTCATATATAGCTTAAATATTTAACATCAGAGTGTATATACATAAAACAGTAATGTAGCATCACATACCTATCACTGACAAGCTCCATACAAATCCGTTGACACTCAAAACTTGAGACAATATTGATCACAATCCCGCTAGGGCTACAGGGTGGGAACATTGGCACGTGGGGTGAGCTAACCGCACCTTAACAAGATTAACACCATGTACACCAATTTTACACGTCTCGTCTTACGCCGTGAAAATCTCGTTTGTGCCAGAATGTTAAAAAAATAAACGTAATATATATCCTTGTCAGTCTCGTGGTAAACCGATTCCTTTAGATCTGTAGATATTTGTGACAAGCGCAAAACGGATAAATTAAAGACTGTTTAAATTATGTGAGTGATGACTAGGACACGTAAGACTAGAACACCCAAACAGTGCGAGATGATTTATCATCGGTATGAAGACATTGAAATACTACCCCATCAGCAAACAAACTTTGGAATGCCTGCTGTCCAGTGTACGTCAAACGCTCGAGAGACCCCCTGTCGAATCATTGTCAAACACCTTCAAGACACCGAATCGAAGCATTGTGGACGGCGGAAAATCGTTTGCCATTCCTCAGTCAAATATAATTAAACCGTTACAGTAGTTTTTGGTATGATGTTTTTTGAAAGTTAATACTGAATTGACGGTATTGTTACGGGTATTTTGAAGTAGACCTGTGAGTCACTATGTCCTTGTTTATATGGTAGTTCTGTGGTCTGGAATTATTGGAATTGTCTGCTGACAGAGACGCAATATAAAGGTGATACGCGTTAGATTATTTCCCGCTGAATGACATTTCCTTCCAATCTGTCTGACTCTGTAGGTCAAAGAATATTACCCCAGATACATTAGACCGTTGTTGGAAGGAAAGTTTAATTAACAATTTATAAAATACCTTATTCTTTCACAACTGACAAAAACTGATATTACAAAATCATTATTACTATTAACTCATTTTTTATCGTTTTATTACGTGTTACTGAAACATAATATACGAATTATTTGATACAAATTGAATTGTTAAGATTCAAAATATGTAATCAATTGACACTCAAATGACACTCCGGTTTTTGATACATGTATATGTAAGCTTACCTAGTAGTGAATATCCTCACGTTTTCCAAACATATTGTCGTTCCAAAACGTTAACCGTTTCTTGCCTTTTATAATCTTCTGTCTAAACGCAATGTTATATATAATGATCTCATGTCCTTTGCTAACTGGCATTTTCTAATTAATATAAATATATCAGCAGAAATTCGTTTCCCAGACAAAAATGTTAACAATGTAGGGTAGAATTATTTTCGTCTGTATTACAGCATCAGTTTGGAATTTGCTACCTGTATTTTAAAATCAACAAACTTTTTTAACGTGTTCGGGACGTTTTGATTGACTTTTCGTCATGCCTTTCTATGATCTCATATATTGTTGTACAGGTTTTGTAAGGATTAGAATTTCTAATTTAAACAAGACGATAGCATGGTTCTGATTTGCTATTTGTAAGGATTGTAATTCGAACGTATGAGCATTGATAGAGACACCGTTACTGTGACACACTAGGACAAGCCACCTTTAACACTCCCCAAGTGTAGATGGTAGATATACTCAGATATTCGAAAGACACAAGTTGACTCTCGAAACAGTAATAAAATTTGATGTAAAGAAAAAGCAATACAATTTCGTCAATACGAAATAACAAAAGCAAACAACAAAAACAAAAACAAAAACTAAAAAAAGAGCAAAAAAAAAGTGGTGGTCGGATTGAATAAACAATCGCCTGCTTCGAATATTACAATTTCCAGACAGACAAACGGAGAGCAACTTGAGATTTGAAAGGGCATACTGATGACGACTCATAATTATTTTGTGTGAACATATTTCCTTGTCAGACATACATATCAACTTTTCAATGTTATAGTCATTACTGTGTCTTGTGGTTTCGTTTTACTTCCCTGGTTCTCACTTTGAGAACATGATATTTCTGGGATTTTACTGAAATTTACGAGGCGGATGTCGTCGATGAAGCTGAAGACAGCTACACGTCTGAAACACATGGTTTTGTTCTTTGGTGATTTTTGAAGGATATTTGTGTAAATCTCTCGTTTCATTTATATTAAGCCCTAGTTATAGTGTTACTGACCAGAGTAAACTGTTCATAACCCTAAAAGAAAGTGTTTGATGAAATGCCTGTTTGAAAATTTTTAGTGTTACAAATCCAAAAATATATATTTTTAAAACAGAATATGCATCTACATGACTGAATAAAATATTCAACAATACCTATGTGAACATATCGTTTAGAAGAAATGATGAAGGCAAACGATTTCTGTTTTATATGTAAGTGTTTATCTGGAATTTTAACGCGATTTTACCTCACTGATTATTTGTCCTTGAGTATTTTTTATTCAACTTTTTTGAACACATCATATATTATCCCGTTATGTAAATAATAAAACAAGGAGAAAAATAAAAAAAAAATAAAAAACAACAACAAAAGATACCAAATAAGAACAGCAATACACAGCCACGGCACCAATAAAGCACGAGGGGAAACGCAAAACCAAATATATAACCATTCAAACTTTGTGTATATCTACCTCCCACCCCGTTAGGAAGTAGAGGAGAAGGACAACTACCGGTATAGCCTTACCCACAGAGGTTAATCACATTCATAGTCATGTGAATACCCTACACCCCATTCATCAGCAGGCCGCCATCCAGCTCTCAAAATTACACAGTATTAGATATTGTACGGGAGCTGGTGTATAGAGCAGCACACACAAGAGGGCTCGAACGGGATGTATCCGCCATTATAGAGACACGTCCGTCGTATTTAGGGGATGACGGTATTGTGATATCAGACACCACATCCTGCCGAGAATTTACCCGAGGGCCAAGGATTTCTACAACGGGGTAGTTATGGGGTGAGGGTAGTCAAAATCTGCGATGTATCCTCCTTTTCCTTTGATCCAGAGTGGATTATTTTCTGTAAGAATCCCCCTCTGTAGGGTTCGAGTCTGATGTATCGGGTGTACACCCTTTCGATTCCCCGCTGTCATCAAAGCAATTAGATTTCCACAGAAGATCTCTATTAATTTTTTACTGAGAGAAAAAAATCAGGCTGTTATTTTATACCTGGGTTGTTGGTGGAGAGGCGAGGATGTATAACGAGAGATTTATAAGGCTACTCAGAGGTAAAGGACCCAGCACGAGTTAAAACGATAAATCACTAAGCTCACCACCAACTTAGCGGGACTCAAAACCACACAGAATGGAATAGAACTAATGACGAAGAGGGGCACTTCGATTCCAAACATTACCCATTGCTTCAACTGGGGTATAACAGCAAAAACTACAATAAAATTCTTAAAGATTTCATGCGATATTCTTTAAAAATTATTTTCAAATAGTCGATAAAGCCATTTCCAATGAAAATGTTTGAAGTTGAAGGATATTTTAGTTTGAATGAAATATCATATGACAAATTAAAATGTGAAAACATTCTCGTCATATGTACACCAGTGTAGTTTCTTGTACTACTCTAAGAACGTATAGTGACGGTAATTATCTATTGATAGTTATAATACAAAACAAATAAGTAAATAACAGAGTAAACTCGTTCCATGAATGCTAAACTTGACACGAACAATTCAACATTCCAAAGTTTTTTTTATCAATGATTACCTCTTAGACATAGATAAGAAAACTCGAGAACTTTATCTTGCAATCAGGGAAAATATGCGAACTGAAGCTAGGTACCGATGTTGAAAAAAACGGTCAATTACTAACTCTTTCGCCGTTTATTTTTATTTTTAAATAAAATGCATGCACCACAACATCAGAAAAAGTAATATCTATGTATTAAATTATATTTAGTATTACTGTAAAGTGTCAATAGAAGTATGATATTGATTTCTGTATTCGTCCTATTCCTCTGAAAAATCAGTCTGACTGATTTTGTTACATATTTTTTTGTAAATTATGGGACTACAATTCTGAAAAGAATTTCATTCTTACACTTAACTACTTTAACTTACAATGCTGTTGTACGAACACGTATTCACACGTACAAATAGCGAAAATCAATTTTCAAAGAAACTTATATTAAAAGAACCTTCATTGTTCACTCTGTAATATCAAAACTCACAATTATCACATATTTAGACAACATTGCTGATGTGATTTTTTTTCATCAATATTAACTATTTAGCTGTAACAAGTTGAAGCGATGTGTTCGCCCGTGAGATATAATTGCCCCACGTAAACACCAGGAATAATCTATAGTTACCGGTCGTTAATTAACTCTATCCAGGGGCTAGTTATAAATTGATACTTCGGTCACGGTCGTGTTTAATATAGAGATCATGAAAGGGGAGACAACAACATAATATGTTTGAATAACATGGTCTTAATTAACACGACGTAACGCATAACATTGTCAGAATATTTAATTAACTATCTATTACCATTCATAGAACCTACTAAACAAATGTTTCACGGCAATTTTGACCCTTTCAACAACATGTTTTCTACGTTATTCACAACGTTAACTTGTATTGAATGCGGGTTACAGACAACTTGATGTATTAGCAAAACATCCCTTGGTAACTCATCTGCATTTTCCTAGGGGGCACAAGCTCTCTTTATGTGCTACGATAACACAGCTTCTATTTGTTTAATGTGTTTTCTTCTTTTGTTCTGTGTTTGTCTTCGAAATAATGTTAATAAAAAGCACCAAGGATTGATTACAGTTCTGTAATTACCAAGATAATGACATCAATATGCTCGAAGCTAGGTATTTAAGGTAGTATATAAAAATGTTGAAAGAACGCATCGGACAATGTCACTGACTTTCTTGTGTCCCTACGCTGCTTCCGGCTAAGTAGCTAGCGTAGTAACATAACAACGATAAATAGTGCCTTGTTCCGGCTGTTTACAATAAACAAACAATTATGTTTTGAACACGACAGTGAGTGCACAGTGATCAAGCCAGGTTTACCTTCTCCAAACACCTGAAGGCGAGAAGAGGAGAAATTGAGACTGTCACAGAGAATAAGGCTCGTTGATCCACCTTAGGAGAACGTTCTATCAACTAGGAGCAGGATGCACAATCACAGTTCTAAGCCAATTATATAGTGTTTGAATCGGGTAATTCGTCCGTTACTGATAATACAAAAAAATCGGCCAAACTTTTATTATTGTTTGAGGCATATTAATGATGAAATTTGTGACTTTGAACAAATATTATTGACAAAAATGCATTTATTAAATAATTAAACAAAGAAAACTACCACATACAATGTACAGTTTCTCTTAACATATCTTATTGTTGAAGTCTTTATATACCATTTTCACAAACCTTTGTTTAAAAGCACACATGTAGCTAGTCAAATATGTGCATGCCAGGTAAACGTCTGAGTTAAATAAAATATAATTTATAGTACTATATTCTTTGTAAGATTCTTCAGCCTAAATTATAGACTTTTTTTATTGGTTTGACGGATAGGCCAGATATAAGCATTCGACTCTAAAATTATATTAAACGAATATTAAATTAGCAAATATTGAATAAATTTTCATTATTTAGGAAATCGGTTTATGAAAGGTATTTTTTATTATAACCATAACAAGTTCCCGTTATCTCAAGTAATATTGAAATGAGAAAAAGTAATTATAAATAAAGAATAAATTATGATAGATTGACAACTTAACGACTATTGACGCTCCGGTATATTTTTTCTGTTCACCAATTGTTGAAGAAAACATAAACTTGGTGCAATAAGTTATTGTTGGTGAAAAATTAACGGAACTTAAATGACGTTGTTTAAAATATCCACCTCTCCAATTCAATAGGTATCTGCAAATTATTTGATTGGTCAAATTAAACCTTCACCATTTCTTTATACGTAGTAACTTATGGTATGCTTATATTAATATAATATGCATGCTAACAGTACAGTTAAAACCGGAAATTCCATTCAAAATAGATAATATTTGTATGATCACTGACACATCAATCACATTACACAAGTACTGCAATAACATGGATAACACAGAGAACAACACAAAAATGCTTATATTTCAACACATTTGAACTTCTTTTAAATCTATATTTTAATTTAATCCACCTTTAAACTTACATAGCCTCATACGACTTGGCTATGTGTAATAAAAATAGCGCATATTAGGTATATTTCAGGAAGGGAACAAGATACCACGATACGTACGAAAAAAGTGTTCTGATTTCTCAACGGGGTGGCACTTGACTAGACGTGCCAAATTATGATCACTTGAGGCTAATAGTTGGCTGTCGATATTATCAGTGACAGGCTATACCGTTATCATGTTCGTATTCTATGTCGCTTTCTTCGATGCTTTATATTTAGGTTTGACGTCATAGCAGTAATAGAGAACATTCGAGAAAAAGATGTTAATTAAATAAATATACAAAAAAAAATATTGCAATAACAAAATGTTACAGCCTGTTAATATATGGTACCTTAACTATACACAATAGGCATTTAAGAACTATTTCCATTGTCTCATATTTTATCGAACAGAATGCAAAATTCTTGGTTTAGTTTTTTTCTTTAATTTATATCTTTAGCAAAATATCCCAATTGAAAGTCCGTCTACTATTTTCTACTAAAATGCTATTTTATTCTCGAATGATGACTTCGTTAAAGAAGTAAGAACATGTACATCAGCACAATATGTAATGATAATATACTAAGCGTTACAGAAAAAGGTTAGACTAAAATGGTTTTGATATAATTCTATTGAATAACTTAATTTAAAATTGGCTGTATCGTAATACTGTTATACAATAAAATCTAATATCAATATACCTCTCACGATAGTGAGTTACCTTAAACAACTCTCATAATAGTGAATTTACCATTAACAAACAACTCTCACAATAGTAAGGTTACCATAAACAACTCTTACAATAGTGAGTTACCTTAAACAACTCTCACAATAGTTAAGTTACCATAAACAAACAACTCTCACAATAGTGAGGTTACCATTAACAACTCTCACAATAGTGAAGTAACCATAAACAAATCTCACAATAGTGAAGTAACCATAACAACTCTCACAATAGTGAGTTACCATGAACAACTCTCACAATAGTGAAGTTACCATAAACAACTCCCACAATAGTGAAGTTACCAAAAACAACTCTCACAATAGTTAAGTTACCATAACAACTCTCACAATAATGAATTTACCATAAACAAACAACTCTCACAATAGTGAGGTTACCATAAACAAACAACTCTCACAATAGTGAAGTTACCATAAACAACTCTCACAATAGTGAAGTTACCATAAACAACTCTCACAATAGTTAAGTTACCATGAACAACTCTCACAATAGTGAAGTTACCATAAACAACTCCCACAATAGTGAAGTAACCATAAACAAATCTCACAATAATATAGTTATCATAAACAAATCTCACAATAGTGAAGTAACCATAAACAAATCTCACAATAATATAGTTACCATAAACAAATCTCACAATAGTTAAGTTACCACACACAACTCTCACAATACTGTAGTTACCATAGTCAACTCTCAAATTAGTGTAGATATCATAAATAACTCTCACAATAGTTTCTTAACCATAAAAAGCACTATAGCACTCACAATAGTGTATTTACCATATTCAGCTCTTACAATAGTTTTAAAAAATCAAGGTATCGTAAAATTTACAATAGAAAAAAAATAATATGTCGTTTATAGACAGCAATTAGTTTGCCGCTGTTTTATATATAGCTACTTTCCAAATTCAGTTTTATGTATGTCCATCCCTCCCTTTAACTGATTGCACCATGATATCCGGCGACAGGTCATTTTCGGTATGAGTAATGATCCAGCATGATTATTGTTCATTAAAATGTATAAATTACATATAACGTGAAAAGAAACATCGAAAATTGGATGGATAGTGGGGATGTCTGATACCTATCTCAACAAGACATAAAAAGGCCGACACTCCGGATCTACACGTTCGTCTGCGCGTGTGGCGTCGTAATTAGGGACAGACATCGCTTTCGTACTGTTTTATGAAATTCACCAACATAAACAAACTAAATTGACATAAGATGTGATTTTTTACGCATAATTTTCTTTAATTTCATGTAAAAAACTATGAAATTGTTGTCAAATCTGGATAGCAAGGGAAGATTATCTGTTTAACAAGGCGCCCTTGACATAATTGAGACTGAGAGTAATCATATAGCGCATGCATTATTGTATTAAAAACAATTACTCCCGCGAAATTATTTTTACCTGACAAGGTGGCGCCTTTGATGTTTGCCCGAGACAATTACAGGTATGATGAACTCCCGACCATCACTGTCAGTGAGATGCTGATAACACTATAAACGCCATTTTCATTTGCTGTCATTTAACCGTCGTTTAAAGCATTCTTCGATCATTCTCTAGAGAATAATGCCATTTATATTCCTTCATTTAAATGTTTCACTTTGAAACGTAATGAAAGTATTTTCAAAAGGCCTTCGCTCCGTCAGTTAAAGTAAACCGGAACGATTTTTTTACCAGTCAGGTTAACCTCTGTGATTTGATATCGACGTCAAACCTTAATCTTTTTGTATTTTGTAATTAAGTCCATATTTGATTGGAAATGATTCACACATGTTCATATCCTGCTTGCATCGATATTATCCATCACGGTGTGTGACATTGTCAGGAAATTAGGGGAGATAACTACACGTTGAGCTACGTAAAGGTAACCAGACTGAGGCCATTACATCCAGGCTTGTTACAGTGACTGGATTTCGTGCAGTAGATATTATCTACCAAACGTCGCGAGTAACTTTCTACTATCCGCCAAAATGGTCGTTCGGTTCCTAGCCTGAGGACCTTATTTCTTATCAACACTGGCGTCTTGTGGCCAGCTTTTCCAGATTAATTTTTCAAATTACCACCGATTTTGGCGTCAATCAAAAGAGCCAACGTTCGTAATGTTAATGGTGACTACAAATGACTAGGCCGGACTCGGTTTCTTTCATTCCGGAATGGCTTACACGACTATTCCCTTGGTAGAAATATGTAGTACAGAATTGTTAATATCAGTACAGCTGAACTTTTTAATTCCATAATTGAATGCAAGTATAGGTAAGTGATTGAAAATCTATTTATAAGTAATATACAGAATCGGCACAATTAATCTCAAATTAATGTACTCAATGGAAGACAATTGATATTGAGACCTTCTTAAATAGCTCGGCTTAGTATTTATGTTGATAAGGACATTTTAGGGAAATGAAAATGTGAGATTAACAAACTCTTATATATTCAGTATACTGTATCTCTATGACATGCAGTTTTTCTTTTAAAGAAACTTTTGATGCAAACTGTTTGCACACAGTTTAAAACATCTAAGCACCTTGAGAAAAATATATACTCAAATAGTTTAAAATATTTAAACACCCTGTGTAAAATACATACTCAAATAGTGTCAGATAGGTCATGGAGGATTTGTTTGCACAAAATGTAAATCTAGATTTGAAGAACGGAATATTTGAGTATCCCTACCAACACTGAAATCATCGATAGATGAGGATTACATCGATTCGCCCTGAAAGCTTTTATTTTGATTGTTTTTTTTTGTTAATTTTGTTAATTATTTTGTTGCTTTTGAATGTTAACAGATATTGTGACAATAGCAGCAATTATTGATGGTCGTATTATCGTAGCACTGAAGCTAATTTGCCAAAAAATAAAACATTTGTCTCTGAATGATGATGAAGGAATGCTACTATCTATCATACAGACAAACAATCTCCGACAATAAAAATAATTCAGTTATAGAAGAAACAAATATATGTATAATTCATAAAGGATGTAGGAAATGATAAAAAAAAACTTTATGATCACATTGTAATATTCAACAATGTAGTGACAATTTTTAGATAATGTTCGATCGTTTTACCCGGATTCCGTTACAAGACCGGTAATTAGTGTAGTCCTTCCTGTCACCTACATTGTCGCGTGCAGCTGCCCGGCCATAACAAGATGTCGTATTTCTCAGTTAGCTGATAGTTTAGAGTGATTGATCAGGTGTAATATTAGGCTCCATGTCAACGTCTAATACATTGCTATCTTGATAATTTCTGTATAGACACACAAAAACCCCGACATTACATTAATTTTTCATAGTTTGTTGGAATAATTTCCGATAATTACTCATCAAATCATCTAAAACATTGCAAGTGTCGTCTTCCATCAAAATGGTGCCCTTTCATAACGGCTGCTGAGTATTATTTTCTCCATCTCCTTGTCAGGTTGAAACATAAATTATCTCGTTCATGTCCAACCTAGTTACATATATGTACATCGGACATCATCATATCAAACCATAGTGATTGTATAGCGGGGTAGAAAATATGATCGCCCATTTCTGCATAGGCTTCTTCATCCTTGGATGGTACAGAGTAACAGATGGGTGGCTGATGTTTCTGGAACAGACGTTGAAATAAATGCAACCAGCGCTCTTTCGGATTATCGAAATTGGACTTTTTTTAATGTGTTAAAATACTCTTTTCATTGGATTTATAAAAAATCAAAGTTTGTTTTTAAAGGAAAATAGAGATTTGTAAAACTTTGCATGAATTATTTCATTTTCTTAATGTAATTATCATGCAGTCCATCTCGCTGACAGCTGTAGAATACGATGAAATAAGTTATTTTTACGTCTATGTAAGAGAACTGTTTCACAGTAAAAGCTGTTATAGACGGTTAAATCCTTTTAATGTTAAATGACATAGACGATGTATGTTTCGGTTTTCCTTAAATAATTTAACACATTACTCTCCAAAATGACGTTGCTACACCTGTTATACCATGGCCATCTCGCTTTCGCATTCCCGGTAAATTTTCTGTTACATTGCTATCATCCTAGGTGATGGCGGGTGACTGCAGGATTATCGAGATATTTTCTTGCCGTCTATT
>JAULCA010435921.1:0-11035 GCA_032360845.1 Crassadoma gigantea | reverse complement strand
CCCTTCCCCAATGACATTATTTTTGTTTATAACTTATACATTAACCAAATACTGAGCAAAATCTAAGAGATTATTATATTAGAATATATATATTTAAGACATTATTTTGACATAAGGCAAATGAGTTTTCAAGACAAGAAACCCCAGCCTTGGCTCCAATTTTCAGCAACGTTGTTAATTTACATATCACATGCTGATGCTGATTTATAACTAGGTGCAGACAGAAAAAGGTTTCTATTTTATTTGGAGTATTTACTTGTCAAAAATACGGTGCAAATGGTGTAGTTGAAGGTTAAATAATATTGTGAATACCAATCTATGATACAACACTTTTGAATAATAAATGTCGATATGAAAAGCTCATTATAGAATATTTTATTTTAATGTCATCCCTCGTCTTGCAAACTTTAAATAAAGTTTATCTAAATGACCTCATTATCAATCAGTAAACGTTAGCCATTAAAGATATTTCATTCATTGCCTTGTCCATTATATACGATGTTCGTTATTGCAACTCTATGTACAGATAGCTTAATGTATTCACGTTAACCATATCGATATATTCAATTTTTTTGTCGTTTTCATGTTATGAACAGTTTTGGATAAACGCTGTGTCATCATCGTTGCTTCAACAACTACTGGCGTCCCGATGGATATTGTTTCTTTAGTACAGTACGGCGTGTGTAATGTATGTCTTACATGTGACATTTGCTGTTGCTTACTCCTACAGCCCTGAAGACGTAACGTGTATTGATTCCCGCTTATCCACACTTTTTGGTACGCTGTCAGTGTGCTGTATCTTGCGTCCAGTGTGTAATTTTATGTCTTGGCCAACTGTAACAATATTTCTTCTATAGATAACTGACTGGTTATGCTGAACTGTTCCCTTTTGTTAACATTAGTCGGCACAATGCAATGTTTCCTATTAGAAAATACAAAAGTGATAACTATCATCAAATTTATTTTAAAAGCCTCTTCTTAAGTAACTAAACTCAATTTATTGAAATTAAGTTATTAAGGAGTCATTGAGTTCAATGTACCCCTGGATTAACAGCACAAACTTTATGTGTGTATGGTAAGGTATCCTGACGAACAGTGTATATCAAACATTAGTATCTTATCTTTATTTTGTCGTCGTTTTGCTAAGCAGGCTACATTGAAACTGGGTAGGTGCCTTAAAATCTGGGAGAGAAAGGTTAGATAATTTCACTAAGGGATTTATAAAAGAAGCGATGAAGGATTTTCCCCGTGTTTAAACCTATGTCACGTTTAACGAAATAATATATTTGAATTGACAGAAAACAAGTTCAAACTTGATTTCACGAAATCAAAAACAAGCAATATGTAGCGTAATACAACTGGTTCAGTGAAACCTCAATATTTCTTAAGCATTTAGGAAAGCGTAGACGTAGGTTACCTAGTAATATCTTGGCTACCGTTACATACATGGACGCTAGTTTTCACGTAAAAGTGCAATATGATCAGGTGGTGTGTCGTGTAATGTAGTACAAGAGTTCAACAAGCAACTATTTCAACTTTACTATTGAATGAAAAACAGATATTTGTGAAACGAAGTATCCACGAAGCTCACGTGTCAAGTTAGATACAACTTTATTATTTCTTCAAATATATCTTAGCCGTGTTCGGTTTATAACGTTTCGTCATTGGGTATTTCCAATTGCACCAACATGAAACTAATCTGTTACAGTACATTTTTGTATATGTAAAAATTTTGATTTTAAACTTAAAAAATGTAACTAATAAAAAAATATCGCGATTCTTGTTTTGAAAATGCATTTTTAGAGCATTTTCTTTTCTTTTATCGATGTGATATTTTTGCACGTTATTTTCTAAAAATAAATGTTTCTTGTTTACTTTCATCAAATTTCATGTTAGTTTTCTATTTCAGGTACCTAGGTTACACTCGAAACATTACGATAGGTTCAAAGGGATAAACAGTTATGATTCGAAAAACAAAATAAATCGTCTGGTCCCTACACACACTTTATAATTTACTTCGCACGGGCGAAAGGAGATAATTGAAACGATTCGCTCTTTTTACTCTTTGAATGATACATGTATCGATTACTATCGAGGGAAAGACTTGTGTGTGTCTGACCATATATAATCAGAATCTGGTGAGGAGGGGCTGCGTCTGACCATTAATACTTAGAAGCGTGTTAGGGGCGGATTTATTATATAATATTCATACGGAACAAATATTGTGTATCCAAAGGTGATAAAGTGAGTGTAAGGTATGCGACATTTTAGATAAGACTAAATTTCCCTGTTACTCAAAGTAGAGCTCCTGACTGACAAGACAGGAATAACGGGTTGGAGTTCGATCCCACTTCCAGCAAACCCGCGATAGGAAACATTATGTTTCAAGGGCTGTACACTGAAGTAAATAGTCAAGAGAGAAGGAAAGATAACGAATGCATCGTACTAATATTATGGCCAGGTGCAAAAGTACACTTCAGGTTCCGTAGTTTAGTTTCAACGTTTAAAAAAAGTTTGTATACGACTTTATGTTTTATGCATATCCTATGTAAAGGTATATTCGCTCTGCTTTTCTTATCACATAGGCCAATGTTAAAAAAAATTAAAATATTGCAATAAATAAGAATAGAGGAAGTCAGTTTGTAACCTGGGTTTGGTGAGGAGGGACACACCACCCATTGTGTTTCAAGGGCTGTAGTAATTGGACGCATGGTTCATATGTAAACAGAAGAGGAAATAACGAGGAGGCATAGCACTAATAGGGTGGCCAGCTTAAAAAGTAAAATCCAGAAACCATAATTTTAGTATGTTAAGATACCAGTGCACCATGGATTGTGGCGTAACCTAGATTGTTTGATAACACACAAATGATAGTCGGCTTATCTGATATAAAATATACAAGTATTGGTTACTTTAATAAATAGTATTCACAGAATAGTTTGGTGAGTTGACAATGCTTTGTGTTGTACACAGTATTTTTTATCAAAAATAATCACACATAGCTCAGTTGGTGAAGTAAAAGTGCAAACAGTGTAGGGGTTCACGACTTTCACAACAACCACAATGCACTGGGTTCACGACTGTCGTAATACCAACAGTGTATACGAATCAGAACCGTCATAATACCAACAGTGTAGGGGTTCACAAATATCGCAACAACCACACTGAAGCGGGTTCACGACCATCAAAACATCCACGGTGTATGAGGTTCACGACCGAAACAACACTGTAGGGGGTTCATGTCTGTCACAACAACCAGAGTGTAGGTGATTTATACCGACGACACAACATCCATATTGTAGGGGTTTCACGATTGCCATAAGAACCACATTGTAGGGGGTTCACTTCTGTCAAAAACCAACAGCGTAAGAGGTTCATGACTTTCACAAAAACTACAATGCAGGTGTTTATGACCGTCACGACACCAATATTAGAGGGGTTCTACTACCGTCAAATAAACCACAGTGAAGGAGGTTCCCAACCTTCACAGCACACACAATGTATGAGGTTTACGATTGAAAAATACATTTACAGTATAAGGGGTTCACGACCGACACAATACCAACAGTGTAGGGGTTCACGATGTCATAAGAATAACAAAGTATAGGGTTCACGACTGTCATAACAATAACAGAAAATGGTTCACGCCTTACATTACAACCACAGAGTAGGGGGTTCACGTCTGAAATTACAATCACAGAGTCGGAGATTCACGACAGTCATAACAATAACAAAGTTGGGGGTTCACGACTGACATTACAATAAAAAAGTAAGGGGGTCACGACTGTCATACATGTAACAATAACAGAGTAGGGGTTCACGCCTGACATTACAACCACATAGTAGGGTGTTCACATCTGACATTACAATCACAGAGTAGGGGGTTCACGCCTGACATTACAACCACAGAGTAGGGTGTTCACATCTGACATTACAACCACAGAGTAGGGTGTTCACATCTGACATTACAATCACAGAGTAGGGGGTTCACGACAGTCATAACAATAACAAAGTTGGGGGTTCACGCCTGACATTACAACCACAGAGTAGAGGGTTCACATCTGACATTACAATCACAGAGTATGGGGTTCACGACTGTCATAACAATAACAAAGTTTTGGTTCACTACCGACAAAAAACCCACATGTATTGGTTCAGGACTATTACAACACCACCAGTGAACGGGATTTTCAACTGCCAAAACAACCTTATTGTAGCTGGAAAATGGAATAACATTTTAACTACATAATCCACCTTCCTTTGATAGAGACTTGTATCTTGTGTCACTGACCGAGTAAACGTCAATATTCGCCACTCTTGCAGAACATGCACTTGTTACAATAATAATGAGCCTGTGTGTTATGACTAAATACGTGCCGTCACCGTCGTTGGAATGGCGCACTTTATAACGAGAATGCCTCAAGAAACAAAACTCACAAGTTTTTCGAGGGTGGTATTGAATTTTAAAAGGATACACATTGTAAACACAGTGTTGTAAACATTGTCGTCACACAGAATTGGTATTATCTCGGTTAGGTTTACCGACAACGCCATCAGCATATTTATATGAGTGTACATTAGCAGCCTTCGAATGAGCTCTCTAGATTTTACCACGACTATCTCTGCGTTCATTTTAGATAGAAGTAAATATATGAAAGTTTATACTTTTAAATATTACATTGAACACGGCAGCAGTTTTAAACATCAATCATCAATCTTGCAGAACACTATTTACACCATAAATGCCGTCTCAGTCAAAGTTCAGTAAGGTGAAGAAGCCATTATTTTAACTTGTAATGACCAGTAAGGTATTTATTTTTTTGAGATCACGGACAGGGTGGGTATTATTGTGTGTGTTTGCATTTAGAAAACTACGGAAGCCTGTAAGTGTCAAAGACGGATCATGCTTTCTCTGACGGCACCACTTAATGACCTTTCAGCTGCCACATATTTAACTATCAACTGTTTCTAAACTATCTAATAAATATGTGGCAGTCGCAAAATCCATGAATCCCCTCCAGTCATATATAGAAATATGTGCAAGACAACAATATTACCATACTTTGATACAAATATACACTAAATTCGTCAAAGAATTCGAAAGATATTTTACAAACAAACTGTTTTATTCAATGGTTTTGAAATCTGAATGTTAAGATAATAACTGGTGGTATGTTTCTGGGTTATTTCTGAAGTTCTAATACTAGTGGGTGACACCGGAAGGGATGTCACAGATAGAATGAACTAAAGAGGGCAATTACTTGTTTAAACACGGCTAAAACAGCTATGCAACATGACATTGAAGAAATTGTTCGAGTGTTTCAACAAAATTGACCCCTGTGACCTTTAATAATGGTCAATGGCATTTCCTTTTGCAAACTAATTGTCTAGCATGATGCAGCCGTTAAGCCAAAAAGAAAAATGGACAAAATCGCAACATCATCTGCGACTTTCAGAGACAACGCTGGTCCGTTGAACAAAAATAAAGGATGAGTTAAATGTGGTAAGCAACGATGAATTGGCAGTGAGACTTGGTAAAAACAGACGTAACAGAAGTAACTTATTTTAGTTTCAACCTTTACAACATTTTTTCACTCTTAAAACGTAGGGTTTATGCCCGATGTAAAGGTACCATCGCTCCAAGGAGTGTGTCCAAGCCAAGACTATAAGATAGCACAAGAGGTTGACAGCTAATCATATATATAACACCCAAGAACAGATCTGCTTGAATTAATCGTATTGACCAATAAGCTTGGTAAGTTGACAATGCTTTGAGCAAAATTGTACGTGTCCTTCAAGTTTTTGACTTGGGAAATGGTGAATTTATATGGATTTGATAAATTAACATGATCCCCCTTTTTCAGATTTACCAAGGAGCGATAAAAGCAGAGAAAACGACACAAAACATATTATATTTATCGGAAGAGAACATAATAAACACATAGTTATCACAACAAATAGGTTGTAACAGGCGATTTACTTTACACACACCACACCTTATGTACTCCGAGTATAGTTAAGCAGCAAAGTACACACAATTAATCGGTGTCGTGAACAACGCCATGTAAAATAAAGCAAAGAGTGTAATAAAAAACGAATCAACACCTAAGATTTGGAGATTTAGACAGAGGTTTAAAACAAGAGGCCTTATTGACGTGCATCGCTCACATGGTATTTATTGTTACCATGAAAGTGAACTAAAATAATGCTAAAGGCAAAATATCAGTGTCTTGTCTAGAAGTCATTCAAAAGAACTTGTTAAACAATTTCTTTTCATTTGACCCCTGTGACATTGCCATTAAGTTGAACAAACTTTATAGCCATTCATCCTGCGAATTGCCAAATATTGTCACCCTAAACCTTCGGGTTTTATTTAAAAGAATTTGTTTTAAAGACAATTGATCTCTGTGATCGTGAATATGGTCAAAGTTCAGTAACCTTTAATGCCCCAAAGCTACTGGCCAAATATCATCATATTGAGCCTTCTGGTTATTCAGAAGTTGTTTAAAGATTTTAAGATATTTGACCCCTGCGACCTTAAATAAATGCACATTTGAACAAACTTGGTAGCCCTTAATGCAAGCATGTTACTGCCCAAGTATCATCACCTTGGGACTTTTGGTAATTCAGAAGATGTTTGCATGATTTTCAGATAACTGACACCGTAACCTTGAACTAACTAGATAACCCTTCATGCCAGTATGTGATTGGTAAATTACTATGTCAGCCTGTGCATTTTAGTGATTAATTAAATATGTTAAGTCAATTGACTCTGCGACCTTCAATATTGGCAAAGGTCATTCATTTGTACGAACTTGGTAGCCCTTCACCTTAGCATGCTACTGGCCAAATTGCATCACACTCGGACTTTTAGTAATTCAGAAGATGATGTTTGTATGTTTTTATTTTTAGATAATTTCCCCGTGACCCTGAATTTAAGTCAAGGTCATTCATTTTAACAAACCCAGTAGCGATTTATTCCTGTATTTGATTGGCCAAATATTGTTATCCTTGGCCTACTGGTTATTCAAAAGAAGTTGTTTAAAGATTTTAACATAGTTGACCCTTGCAATCTTGAAAAAGCTTTGTAGCTACTGGCCAAATACCATCACCCGTGGCCTCTTGGTTTTTTAGAAGAAAAGACGAACCGACGACAGGCGGACGAACGACGGATGCTGCACCTTCGGGCCAGGTGAGCGAAAAATTACCCAGTTAAGTTAATAAAGTAATGCATTGGTGTTAAAAGTTTAAAACCATTGACTTATATTTACTGAATAAGAAACGTAACTATTATGATAAAAATAAATATCATTGTACATTTTATGTTTCTGTAATTAACAAGTCCTTTCATACAGCCTTTGTGTCACTTACAGAGCCACCGCTAGAATATCATCTTTATTTGCTTCTTCCAGGATGAGGTCACCAGACATATCGAGGCCTGCCTCTGCACCCACCTGTAACCATTAATGAAAGAGATTAACTCCTGCCACATGTCTATAGGAAGAAACGACCTACTGTACCAGTTCTGTTCTTATCAGTGAAAGAATTGTTTACTGCACTAGGTCTTTACCATATAAGAGAGAATTATCAAGTGCGTTGAATCTATCAGTGTGAAAATTAACTATGGCATTGTTTCGTTTAACTATCAGTGACATAATTAGTTACTGCAATGGATCTTGTCTTTCAAGATTTACCAGCTGAAATATGTCTATTGAACTGTTTACAATGGACTCAGATAACCAATTTATATTAAACAGGCTTTTGGAAAAGAGGAGTGATTCAATACTGTGCATCAAAATTCAAATTATTTTTTCTAACACAATTGCAAAAATGAAGTGTATTATCATTTTCTGTATGATATAACATAAAACCCTCATCCTGGTTGGTAATAAGCTAACCAATGGTATTCAGTTTCTTTAGGATCAACACCCAAATGATACAAACTCAGAATTATTATTCTATTCAGTTAATATATATCTACAAAAGTGCATTTACTCTTGTGTTTATGGAACTAGCTGCATAAACAGTATTAAATTGATAGTTCTATGATATAATACAGCAAGGTTAGAATATAAAGATAGCTCGATAGTTTTGGACTAGTGAAAGATCCATCTGAACTAGTTTTACTAAAAAAATGCTAGTCCGATTGAGTACTCAAATTTTGACATTACCGATCTTGTTGAATAATATTTGGTGTGAAAATTAGCACATGGACTAACAAGAGGCCCAATGAGTCTGCATCGCTCACCTAGTATTCAATGCTCATTACAAGTACAAATCGTTTGGTATTCAATCAGGTGTACTCAACAGATATACACCAGCAAGAACACAAATATACACTCGACAAACGAGAAGAAACCAAAGGAATGTACCCAAATATATTGATTTTAGTAAGGCCTTTCGGTTAATCAAAAAAAAAGTTGTTTAAATGGTTTCAATGCGTTTTGTTTTTTTCAATTTGTAGAAATATTGTCAGACGTCTTCGTAGTCACCAGTAGGTCGAATACTAACAATGATTCCAAATATTTTGGTTGATCAGTAGAAGAGGTTTTAACATTTTAATAAATTAGAACCTTGTAGGGCGTCATCCCATTGACCTATCAGCTAAATATCATGCTTATGGGCCTTTTGTATAATCAGAAATACATGTAGTCATTTAAAGCTTTTAATAAAATATACCCATGTGAACTTGAACATTGGTCAAAGGTATTTCTTTTATCAAAATTTGTCGGGCTTTATTCTGTATTGTTACCTACCAGTCAAATACCATGCTTCTGAACCTTTTGGTTACATGTAATAAGAAGAAGTCGTTTTAAGATTTTAACACATTTAATGAGAAGTTGTTTAAATGGAAAAGTTGACGCCGGATGGATGGACAACGGCCGACGGACGTCGCGCCACGGTTGAAGCTGTCATGGCCCCTCACAACCCTTTGGCACTACAGAGGGTTTACGACTATCAACACAAACATAGTGTCGATGGTTCACAGCTGTCACAATATCATTATTGTAAAGGGTTCAAGACCGACACAACACCAACAGATTAGGGGTTCACGACTGTCACAACAACAACAACAACAACAACAACAACACATCCTTGGGATTTCATCGTTTAGTTCTCGGCCAATCAGTTAGTAATACATACAAAATGCATAACTGTATAACAATCGTTTATTTTAAACGGAGGTTGCAAGCAGGTCTATAAACTGTTACAAGTTATTTGTCGTTGTTAGAATCACAGTATATGGCAAAGACTACTGAACAGTTTTATAATCCGGAATTTTTAATGATATAGCTTTTTTTTTCTTTTAAAATTTATCAAAACCCATGTTAAAAAGAACAATTTATGAGATCCTTCCACCACAGAGGTGCAATGATATTCCTAATAATGCCTTATGTCTTTAGGGATATTACTATAACGTACGGTCTCTATAGCCACTACATGTGTAAACTAGTGAAACATGTTCTATGCTTTAAATAGACATATCTAGAAAGATTAAATTTAATAAAAAGAAGTCGGTGTATTCACAATAGAAATTCTTATTGTTTCAATTGAATTTACCCCTTACAGAGCTAGCCATATCAAATAAAATCTACCACTCTTAAACCAAACCAGAAGAATAAGATCCAATACAACTTTTCACTATATTAATGTTTGAAGCATTGTCTTAGCCTTCTTAACTTCATTTTTTCCCTCAATTTTTAGTATCAGGTTTTTGAATAATGATTCAAAACAAAGAGAGCATAACAAAGGGGCAAAACATACACAATGTACACAACGATGTAACCAATTTACAGTCCTTTCGGGGTATTGTAGTGAATAATGAAATGACATTCGGATATACACATTACTGTAGTCAACATGATGAAGCAAGCAACACTGCCTATAGTTTACCGATAGATTTACTCCACACAAACTATAGCAGGGTGTGGCAAACAAAGTCACATCGCCTATAGTTTACCGATAGATGAAATCCACACAAATTATAGTAGAGTGTGGCAAACAAAGTCACATCGCCTATAGTTTACCGATAGATGTACACGACACGAACTATAGCAGGGTGTAGCAGACAGTGTAAGACTCGTCAGTGTACATTTTGGTGTAATTGATTATGGGTCAGCTCCCTAAATTTAACACAACAACATTGAAATATTGTATTATTCAGTTTTATTATATAGAGAATACATGTGCGCTGAAGTAAAGTAGAAATACATATAACAATTGCTACGTTTGAATTAAAATATGTTACCCTCACTAATGCATCTATTTTCGTTTTTTTTCTAATAAAATAAACAAAGATAAAGCGCCAGTTATAGGCTACTGTTATCGTCCTTTACAGTAACTTGACAATACCGTGTAGCGGTCGTTAATATTTATATCAAATTTGCGGTTGATCAGAAGTCTGCAGTTTTATGTGTCATAGGGGGGTACGAGAGTCCAGTGTCTGCATCCGTTGTCACTCAGTTTCGTGATCGTATAGTTTTTGTTTGCTATCGAGTCGATAACTTCCCTTGCAGTACGTTCTCTCTGGATCTCGCCTCCCTCGTCAGGTTCAAACCTGTTTTCACTACAGGTTCGAACACTGGATCTAGTGGTTATACCAGCAATTGGTCAATAACTCAACTATATGTTTAAATATATACAATTACCTATTTATTATAAAGGCTGAATGAATACATATAGTTAAACATGTATACAGCATAGCATTAGTGCCGAACAATGACAACTACTGATAAGAAACTCAATCCCTATGTAAAACGAATGATTTGCTCTGCCTAATAGTACTATCAATACCAGTAGACTACAACCAAGTAACCCTAGATAACTATAGATCTACAGCGAACCACTATGTATCGATGCCTAAGCCCGAAACCCCTGACTATCCCTAAATTATCCCAGGGATAATATAACTTCATGTAGCCCTACGGTATCGGTACTGTTAGCTGCACATCGGCTCATGTTTTGCACTGTTAACAGCGCATGAGGCTGTAAGGCTCTTCTCACCAGGAGAAGTGGGTCGGCTCACCAACCCTGT
>JAULCA010435899.1:0-11036 GCA_032360845.1 Crassadoma gigantea | reverse complement strand
CCTCAGGCCCCTGGGGGCTGGGGACCATATAATTCACAATTTTGGTTGGCCTTTGGCCATGGAAGGTATCTGCCAAAATTTCATTGAAATTAGTTCAGGGGTTTCTGAGAAGAAGTCAAAAATTAAATTATTTATGGACAGACGAAGGACGTCGACGGACAAAAGGAGATTAAAATAGGTCACTTGAGACTTAGTCTCAGGTGACCTAAAAATCAAGATAACAAAAAAAAAGGATAAAAGAAGAAAATGAAAATAGCTATAACAAGCATACTGAGTATTGCTTAAGCAATACATGTCCCTCACCAGCCCCCACAAGCTATTAAGATGCAATGATTTATTAAATAAAATAGAAAATAAATAGAAGAATACAATTTATTTATAACATATTTTAATGTAACAATGGTGTAATTAGGAATGCCAATTTGATGATACATTTTTATCGACAAGGTGTGATGATGAGACCCGACAATCCTGAAACTTGAACTTGTCCAAGACATTTTGATTTTATATAAGTATGCACAGTTTGATGAAAATCCATGAATAAATAAAGCCATTGGAGTGCTGACAATGATTTTCTAAAAATAGCAACAGTGACCTTGACCTTGATATGACAACCCTGAAACTCGAACTTGTCCAAGACATTTTGATTTTATATAAGTATGCACAGTTTGATAAAAATCCATGAATAAATAAAGCCATTAGAGTGCTGACAATGATTTTCTAAAAAAAGCAACAGTGACCTTGACCTGACAGCCCTGAAATTCGAACTTGTCAAGACATTTTGATTCTATATAAGTATGCACAGTTTGATGAAAATGCATGAAGAAATGACGCCACTGAAGTACTGACAATGATTTTCAAAAATTGGCAACAGTGACCTTGACCTTGACCTGACAACCTGAAATTTCGAACTTGTCCAAGACATTTTGATTCTATATAAATATGCACAGTTTGATGAAAACCCATGAAGGAGTGCTGACAATGATTTACTAAAAATAGCAAGTGACCTTGACCTTGACCTGAAAACCCTGACACTCAAACTTGTCCAAGACATTTCAATTCTATATAAGTATACACATTTTGATGTAAATCCATGCAGAAATTAAACCACTGGTGTGGTGACAATGAAATTCTAAAAATAGCAACAGTGACCTTGACCTGACAACCCTGAAACCTGAACTTGTCCAAAACATTTTGATTCTATATAAACATGCACAGTTTGATGAAAATCCATGTAGAAATAAAGCCGCTGGAGTGCTGACAATGATTTTCTAAAAATAGCAACAGTGACCTTGACCTGACAACCCTGAAATTCGATCTTGTCAAAGACATTTTGATTCTATATAAGTATGCACAGTTTGATGAAAATGCATGAAGAAATGATGCCACTGGAGTGCTGACAATGATTTTCTAAAAATAGCAACAGTGACCTTGACCTTTACCTGACAACCATGAAATTCGAACTTGTCCAAGACATTCCGATCCATTATAAGTATGCAGTTTGATGAAAATCCATGAAGAAATGAAGCCACTGAAGTGCTGACAATGATTTTCTAAAAATATCAACAGTGACCTTGACCTGACAACCCTGAAACTCGAACTTGTCCAAAATATTTTAATCCTTTACATGTGTTTGAAGTTTGATGGAAATCCATGAAGTAATGAAGTCGCTAGAGCGCTGACAAACTTCAGGTGGACAGACGGACGGACGGAGAGGAAAACTATAGTCCCCCACCCCCGTGGTTTCACCGGTAGGGGACTAATAAGCCTGCAAACTCTACACTAAGTATGTAAAAGATGAATATCGGATTGAAGTAATGATTATTTTTGTTAATATCCACAGGAAATGAGAGAACTTCGCAGATGCATGTATGGAAAACTATTATACAAATCTACAACATAATGATTGACATACTGACGTTTGGTAACAAGAGGCCTAGGGGCCTTAATAGCTCACCTGGTATTTTATTTTCAATATAAATCATGCTGAGTACCTTACATGTTTATCAAAGGAGAACAAGAAATAAAGTTGCAAGAAGAACTGCATGTAAATCTGTTTTGTGGGTAACACACCAAGAAAATGAGTTTCCATGTTATGTCCCTAGGAGGTAGCCTCCAGGGATTGGTCTGGGTGTTGGGGTGGGGTTCTTTACCCAAAGATGGTCTAGAAGAAGTTTGATGAAAATCCTTTTATAGAGAAAGATTTTCAATTTTTCTGTATTTCCCCTGTTAGACCCCAAATGCACTTTTTAATACAAATTAAACAAATTGAGTTTGTTTTCCCCTAAGAACAAGCTTCAGACCACATTTGGTTTAAATCCCTTCACCTGTACAGTAGGAGAAAAAAATTCCTCTATTTCCCCTATTGTGCCCCACACCTCTTCCTGCCCTGCAGACAGGGTGTAAGAATTGTACCTGCTGCCCTCATTGCATGATCATAAGAGGTGACTAAATTTGGGATCTTATCTTTTCTCTTCTTTCTAAACAACTTTCTTCTTCCTATTTTCTCCCTTGACAATGCCTCACTTTTGGCCTTTAGTTGAGCATTCGCCCGTGTGAGTAAGGCTTTGGGTTCTGTCCTCTAGCAGAGACATACCGAAGTCTGTAAAAATGGTAGTTTCTTCTCCTGCTTAAGGCTTAGCAAATTAGGAGTGGGACGACTGGTTTGCCCATCGTCAGTATAATGTGACCAGATGGGGTGTCCTGCTAGGTGTCTTCGGAAGTATGTTTCAGTGAGGTAGCATTATGACTGACAGAGAAATAGTGTGACATATTATCTCAATTATCTGAGAAGTAATAATTAGTTTTAACTGCAAAAGTGTAGGTTAGTCAGTACTAGCTGAGCTGTATAGGGGGTCATGCTGAGGTTCAGCTTATCATTTTAATGGTCCCAGTGGGATAAGTAAAGGAGTTTCTAGACAGTGTTAAATATGGATATATGTGGAAGTCAGTGGACACTTCAACGACAGTTGAAAGAACTGAAAGAAACAAGCTCGTTAAATTTTGTTAAGACAGGAGACAAACGAAAAAGAAGGACAGATGGTCAGAGGAACTATGATGGCAACGGGGAACCATGCAGACATTGTGGTGCGTACCAACATCTTGCGCATGATTGTAGGTTCAAAAATGCAAAATGTTTTGAGTGCAACAAATAAGGCCACATCAAAGCTGTTTGTAGGGTTTTCAGGCAAAACATAAGGAAAAACAAAGTAAATAGGGGTGCGACCCTGTCCCCAAGAAAAACCAACTTAGGGATAGGCAACAAACTAAACATGAAGGGACAAAGACAGATATTTATTCTTGTACTTTAGACAAATATTTGGTTACTGATAGAGTTGGGAGTTAAGTATGTTCAGCATTAGTAGATACTGGGGTTCAGGGTGTATCATGTATAGATGCAAGTGTGTGGTCACGTTCAGGGCTAGCAAGTAAGACTACAGTAGAAGTATCTGACCTTAAATGGCTTTATAGTGCTGATGGTAGTGAAATTGTCATTAAGGGCCAAGTCACTATACCTATAGCGATAGGACATCTAACTATGGTACAGAAATTTCAGATTGTTGAAAACCTTAGCTTCCCTATCATACTAGGTAAAGATTTTCTAAGAAGTCAAAATGCTAAAATAGAGTGTGGAAAACAGTGCTTAGAGTTAGGAGGGATAGCTGTGGTAGGATTTATCCAGCCCCAATGAAAAGACAAATTTACCTCGAATTCTATGTAATATCAACATTGCTCACAGATCTATAACTAACATTCAGGTAACCACAGGTAAGAAATGTTCAGGAATGAATATTCTGGAACCTTTGTCAAGCATCCCCTTAAAATCAAATGTCATGGGTGCAAGATGTATTTTAAACCCCACCAATTCAGCTGTAGAATTAAGAGCTAAACAGCCTATTGCCATAGTAAGAGAGATGAGAAAAGAAAACATCTTCAATAATTTTCCTACAGAACATCTCAGTAATGTATATCTAGGAAAAGAAAATGAGAAGTCTGTTGGTCAGGTTATGTCTATGGTAGAGAAAAGGTCAGGTGAAAACACCAAATCTGAAAACACAGAAAGGGTAAATAGCGACAAAAGCTAAAGACCTAGGTATCAGTGTAAAGGAGTTGGACCTTACACCGACACAGCAAAAAAAACAACTTCTCAGTTTTCTTGGAGCAAACAGAGATGTTTTTGCTAAAGATATGTCGGAGTTAGGTAGCACTAACCTCTACTTTCAGTGAAATAGACACGGGAGAAGCTAAACCGATAAAACAGAGGTTTTACAGAACTTCCCCAGTGGTAAAAAGAGAAAAAGGAACTTGCTGGGTTAAGGAGATGTGTTTACCCCAACACCTTATTAGGGAGTTTCACATCCATAACACATTAAGAGGTACAAAGAAAAAGAAACAAAGTAGGAAGTAGATTATTATTAAAGAAAAAAAAATGTCATTCCTTTAGGTTAGTATAGTAGATTAGAAATTATAACTATGATTCACAAGTAATTGACACATGTAGGCCTATAGATATGGCTCAAGTATATGATTAAAGACTTTATATCCTTTTCTTTATACACTGTACCTATATTTCTAGAGCTAAACCACACTTAAAATCTGAAATTGATGGCAGTTGCAGAAATATGAAATTATTGCGCACATAATCATTGGGAAACTTTGGTAAAAGGTTGTTTATTTTTAATGTCAAAAATTCAGAAGTTTTAATCTGTGCTATTGTTTTAGATATATTGTGTTAAGATAACAATAATTAGATCCTTTTGAATATTACATTGTTACAATGTATTGTATAACTGTTCTGATATGTATTACTATCAATTTGTTCAGGGACAACACCAGGGACAGGTATGTCTTGTGATACAGGATGTATCAGATAAACCAAAGTACCAATAGGAAGATTAGTACTAGGAATGGTTGAACTTATAGTTCTAATATATAGCTAACGTTAGCAAGAAACAGGACAAATACGTTTTTTGAGTAAATCACATCAGTTATGTTCATGGGTGAATAAGTCTCAGAAGATGGAAGGATAGAAAGAAGTATCATTATAAATATATAATAGAATCTTTCCAAGTTTAGTACTTTGTGAGGTAGGTCATATATCTCATTCTATGGAAAAGCTAAATCAAAATTAACATTATACGGGGAAGCCTGGCAGCTAGGTAAGATTACCAGGAAAAGCTGTATTGTAGCATTTTATTCAATAGATAGATGAACACATACTCTCTATTTTTGAGTTTGATAGGATTTATCCAACAATATTGTTCTATCGCTAAAAATCTATTTTGCTTAAAATGTTGCATGAAACCTACAATTGTGTGTGCAATTTGTTGATACTCAATATACCATGTACAATATGTGTATAATTAACGGTGACTGTGCAAAATAACTTTTTGTTTATATCTAATGTCAAACCAAAATGGAGCATAGACAGTGTTTCAGGATTGGTTAACCACCAAGTATTGCATCACAGAAGGAACTTTCTGGAAATAGACAACGTAACATCCTTCTTGGATGTACCTGTGAGGCAATGGACAAAGTGTCAACAAAAACAAAGTGGCATTGAATGGACAACATTGTTTTGGAAATATTGAATGTTTTATACTGTTTTATTGTAATGAAAAAGAAATACATGTATGTTTATTTGAAATATATATATGTCACATTGTGAGAATCAGAGGAAATGATGAGTGGGAAAGGAGGGTGACAAGTTGATCAGTGAATCAGTGGGATTTCCACAGAGATTTTTTTCCCTTTTCTTCTTCACTAAATACCAGGTTACAGAGTAACTGATATTTTACAATGTTTTGTACATAATTTAGTTTTATAGGTATAACATATGCAAATTTGTGGAACAAATTTAAATGGTGGAGGGGCATATATGACCGACAGAGAAATAGTGTGATATATTATCTCAATTATCTGAGAAGTAATACTTAGTTTTAGCTGCACAAGTGTAGGCTAATCAGTACTAGCTGAGCTGTATAGGGGGTCATGCTGTGTGATCAGCTCCCTCTGGCTGAAGGGTAAAGGGTCAGTAGTGGGTAACCCCACTGGGACCATTAAAATGATAAGCTGAACTTCAGCTGATATAGTGTGGATTTGTTTTGTTTTTGTGTAACAAATTTAACATACTATTTCTATGTAGCTTCATTCTTTCATACAAGAATAGAGAAATAATTACACTATGCATTATGTATAGTTTATGGTACTGTTTTGATCATTCAAATCAAGCAAGTAGTTTGAATTTTGTTTATGTTTTACTGTCATTTGAAGTGTTCAAATACTAAATAATTCAATAATACATTTAAGTTCTATGTTTGTGTTTAAGTGTAAGACTTCAGTATAAAGCAGAGAATATCACCTTCCAGGACAAGTATTTACATCAATTGTAACATTTATAGTTTTGATAAAATATCAGGTTAAAGTAAAATAAGAAACACAGCATGGGTGAAATGTTCTGCTGGCTGAGATCAGCAAGGAGCCTCAGCAGGAGGTCTACTGTGAGGGACAAGTAGCAAGTATATAAGGAACGAGACCTAGAGAGTGAGACATAGGAGGCAACGCGGGGACTACTAGAAGGACATCACTCCGTAGACCACAGCCGCTGCGACAACCTGTCCGCATCTGAGGAGCTGTCCGACCTCAGAGCGTGACCTGGATGGGCAGGACTTAGAATCTTTGAGGGCCGGTAATGCCCCATTACCCCCTCACGTCGACTGAACACCGACTTCGTCGGTGAAAGTAGACAGAAAACCCATCAATCAATCGAGAGTGAGAGAGAATTCAACAGACCTTGAGAGCCGGAGAGGAGAGAATTGAAGATCATCAGTATTTGGATTAACCTACATGTTAGCTGTAAATGGAAATAAAGATGAAAGGAATGGCAGCAATGGTGTTGGAGTTGTGACTGCCAGGACGACGTATTATTACGTTGTATGGCTGGTTTATGACGTCAGACCCCAAAAGGGCGACCGGTCATAGCATTATAAAGTTGACATCAGTTAGGCGCTATCACAAGGAGACAAATACGAACATACTGCAGCCTTACAAAACACACACGCATGCACCTGCACACAGAGTAGGCCATCCTTAAATGACCATAGCTGTTGATAGGACATTGAACAATACTAAAACAAACCAAACCAATCCAAACCCTACACCCTTCTTTTATTAAAACTTGAGGCTCTTTTGTCCAAAGATGCTCTAGTACAAATTTGGTTACAATCCTTCTATTGGTTGAGAAAAAGATTTTTAAAGATTTACCTATTTTCCCCCTTCCCTCTGCCTCTAGGTGGGGCCATATCCTATGTTTATACAAAAATGAGAACCATTTGACCAATAATGCTTCATACCAAATTCTGCCAAATCCCTTCATTGGCACAAAAGGATAAGGGTCTTTAATGCTTTCCTCTATTTCCCCTAATTGGTCCCAACCATCTGCCCAAAAGAAGGGGGCCCACACACCTCAGTTTATACAGAATTTACTCTTTTGTCCCTAAGAATGCTTCAGACTGCAGTTGGTTTAAATCCTTTCACCTGTATAGTAGGAGAAAAATATCCTCTATTTTTCCTATTGGGACACCCCCCCCCCCCCACCCCTGCCACCAGAGGGGCTCCATCCTCCATTTATACAAACTTGATGCTCCTTTGTCCAAAAATGCTCTAGAACAAATTTGGTGAAAATCGTTCTATTGGTTGAGAAGAAGAAGATTTTTTAAAGATTTACCTATTTACCCCCTATTTGGCCCCGCCCCTCTACCCCAAGTTGGACCAAACCCTTCGTTTATACAAAACTCAGAACTCTTTGACCAATGATGCCCCGTACCAAATTTGGTCAAAATCCTCTGAGCCGTTTTAGGATTATAATGTAGTAGTGTTTTAAAGGAAAAAGTTGACAGATGACGGACGCTGCACCAAAAACAAAAGCCTATTTATCTAGCACTACTTTTCATACAATAAAATCCATGCATAATGATGCTTGACAGACCTCATTACTCTATTGTTTAAGTGATCAAATATTAAATTAACCATATAAACACAGTGGAATTAATATTTCAATAATTATATGTTTTAGTTTACCAGACATGAATTGTAGTTTTATATAATTTACTTCCTAAGACTGTATAATATATGTGCATATGTTCATTTCACTTTGTTTTCAAAACACAAATCTTGTGAAATTATTGTAACCCTGATAGAGCGTGAATTCAAGTTATAGACTATTAACACTGTTTGATATTTATGATATAAATTAATAATCTAAATATCAAGGGTTCAAATTTGTGTTAAACAAAAATTAACTTTTCCAGGGTAATTCATTGTTTCATTTAACCATACATTAGGTGAGACCACACCTTTCCACTAATAATTCCATTGAAGTGAACAGAGACTGTTGAACATATTGCTACTATATTACAGCATTTCAGAATAACTTGTCAAAAAATAATTATTTTTAATGTTTAATATTTCTATTAAAACCATTTTCTGAAGGTTTGCTTATTTGATTTGCTTTGGCTGTGAAAAACATTTGTCAGAAATCAGGAGAATGATCATAGAAACTAGTTTCTGACAGCCAAGAGGTAATTTAAGGATGTACTCTTCTGAGGTTTCAATCACGTTCAAGTCTCGTTTTGATCTGGTGTAATGGATTTTCGTAATATTTAACAAATTATGATCAGGTTCAATAGCAAACAAATATCCGAAAAATATGTTAAAACTAGATGCCTGTTGTTTGTAGGACATTTTTTACAAGATTTTAAAAAATGACCAATTCGGCGGCCATTTCTTGCGCTTCATGAAAGTCCAAAATTTCACCTTTTTTGACACTAGATTGACCACTTAAATTGTCATGGTGTCGCTATTTTTAATTGTAGCAGGTTCAATTTTGCTGTACAGCAAATATAATGTTCAATATGATAAAAATAGCATGCCGTAAAGTAGAAAATTATACATTATTGGTATTATTTTACATATTTTAAGTGTAGCTGAAGCACTTTTGACCTTTGAACCCGAAAAAAGGTGAAAAATAACACAATTAATAATGGGACAAAATAGTAAGGGGTAGGAGTAACTAAAATCGCCTTTCTGAGTAAAAAGAATATGATTAAGAAATTTCATGTCTATAATTTAAAAGAAAATAATATTTTTATCAATTCTACAAACATTCATACATATCTGATAACACACTTGGAAGAAATTGTATTAATTTGTTTTGCAAATGGTCAAAACCCAAAAAATCACCTAAAATCACCTATTGTGTTAAATTGGTATATTTGACTGATCATGTGATTTTTTTGCATTTTCTACTATGCCATGAACACCCTTTTCCAAAAATCAATGTAAGAAAATAAGTTTAATACAAGAACTTTTTGACTTCTCAGAGGTGTACATCCTTAAATAAAGGGTTAAATTAAAATATAATTTGTAGTTATCATTCCAGGGATGTTAATAATATTATTTACTTAATACTGAAACTGGTTATTGATAGTTAGGGAAAGGAAGAGAAAACGATTTTGCATACAAAACTGATTATGTTGTAAAACCTTAAACATCTTGCATCTAAGTTTCATTAACAATGCAATATGTTTCACACTGAACAAACGAAAATATTAGTATTTTGGAAAAGATGTTACAGAAACATTTTTAAAAATGGCCTTTTTTCAGCCTTGGGTAATTATGACTTTAAATGAACACTGAACTCTTGAACACCACACAACATAATAATCCCTGATTAAAAACCTGCTACAGATTCACCGACTCCCAGCTACTGGACGTTAGATAAAAGACCAACCTTGAATTTTTCCATAGAGTGAGTGGCCTGCTCTAGGTCTAACTGTTTAGCATGAAGGTCACTTCTGATATTGTCCAGTTCAAGGTTAGCGTTACTGACCAGCTGAAATTACCACCAGGCAAAGGAGACAGGTCAAAGTCAGTAAATACAGGCTTACATACCCTCAGTCACATACCCTCAAAGTCTGCTAAGCTTCACTGTGCCGCTATTCACATTTCATTTCTTTTGTAAAGGGAATGAATTGGGCTTCCTACCCACAGTCTCCAAACTAAGGCTTATTTTTACATTCTGTGAATAACCTTGAAATAAATCACCTTACTGTAACAGTTATACTTTAGACGATTTTTATTCAAAATGATTTGAATACAAGAAGTTAGAATTCATGATTGACTTAATAGATGCAAAAAATTGTATATATGTAGTTCAAGTGCTTTATAATATTTTATAAAGAGATATATGATATCACTTCATTTATTATGAAAAGATTACTGATGACCAAATGAGGCTGTGAAATGTGAAAATTGCACATTAATTTAAGAATTGTGAAATAGCTGAACAGACTTTGAGCATAGATACGACCAGTGTCGTGATATGCAGTAACCATGGCTACAAATGACCTTTGACCATTGATCAGTACTAAATTACTGCATTGATTTGAAATTTATTAATTTTTAAAGGATACACATGAAATTTAAAAATTTGTCGCTTATTACCGAATCAAGTTTTAAAATTGATCAATTCATATGAAAAAAATAATTTTGTTGATCAAAATTAAAAAGGACAATGTAGCCATTTCAATGATGAGGGCTGTAAATTTCAAAATTAAATTGCTAACTACTACATTAATTAAGAGTTACCGAGAAGGTTGAATTTAAACAAAAAGATGATATTTTCTCAAGCAAAATTACCTATTAATATAAATAAGCTAAGCATAAAATTATTACATTCATACTTTAGTAATCTTTATTATCAAATTTGTATTAAAAAGTTTCAAGTGAGAATAATTTGAGGTTTCTGAAGTAAAACCAATTTTCATGATGCAATACTTACCATAACTTTAGTATGCAAAAACAATACCTATACCCATCTTTGTATCCCAGAAACAAAAGGTTCAAATATCCCGACCTCGCTACCGTGACATAACCCATATCTCGACGACAGAGTCATGGAGTGGTCTCGGGGGGGGGGGGGGGGGGGGGGGGGGGGGGGGGGGGGGGGGGGGGGGGGGGGGGGGGGGGGGGGGGGG
>JAULCA010435876.1:0-13715 GCA_032360845.1 Crassadoma gigantea | reverse complement strand
TAACAAGGCTTTCACACTGAACATCAAGTATTAATGTAGTATAGGTTCCCTTGGTGTGACCCAATCATCCTCAAGGGTGCTGAATTAAGCTTGGATTCAGCTGCTGCATCCAGTCAACTATCTTTGTGTCATTACGGAAAGGAAAACGGCTTAATTCTTTAAAAAAAGAAATTTGAATTATATATATATAAAAAAAAAAGGATTTTTCTGCAAAATAAGGAGACAACAATTTTTGGTCACTGAATGAACAATTACTGTTAAAAAAATCATTGTTACAATTTGTTGTATTGATAGAGATAATTGTGTAACTATTCCCCCTAGAATGTGGGACACCTTAAACACTGGGCCAAGTTGCAGAACTAGTTTGTTAAATCTTGCAGACCCGATGTGATTTTAATAATTCCAAAAATTTAAGGAAAGAAACATTTTGTACCTTTTCAAAATACCTGTTCATGGTATCAGAGCTTTATGGCTGTTTAATTGAGAACCTCCTTGCCCAGACGTGCAGGACAGAAAAATACCTCCCTCAGAACTCCCAAATTGGGGCAAAACCCACAGCAAGTTTCACCCCATGACTTTAAAGGAGTTAAAAGTGTTACTGCAAGGATTGAGATGTCAATGTATTATCTATTGTGATATTGTGTAAGGGAAGAGATAAGTAACTTTAGATTATCAAATATAGTTGCAAAGGGATAGTGTAGACAATAAATGTTTTGAAGGAGGTCTTAGAGATTTCCCTCAGAGCGCAAGGCTTTATTGAGTATTGTTCTAGGTGTAGATAACGAATGAAAATTGAATAAACTTGGCCCGTCCCATTCAATGTCAATTGCCACTGTCTCTAATTAGTTGGTTAAAAATAACCGCAGTGCAAGGAACCTTGTCAACTGGAAAGGTTTAATTTAGAGACCATGCAAAAAGCAGAAATTGACTTAAAAAAAAGCTGTGCATTTGAAAATGAATTAGTTGAGGGAAACCACATCATTAGAATTATCAATCATGAAGAAATTTGTTGCAAATAATGGAGGCTGTACCCAGCATACCATACCACAAAGCTAACAAGTAATGTAACCCATGGCAAGTCTTCTGCTGTGGTGAATACCAATCTTGCCTCTTAAGATTTTATTATTAAAAACAAATGATATTGTAGTTTTATGAATTCCTATATCAATAACAGAAATGACTCTTGACATTTCTTTTACAGCAATATAAAGTCATACATAAAATTATTTAAGTGCTTATGTTAAAAAAAAGTCCCTTGTTATAACTGCATTGTAGTTAACACTCTTTCTATTTCATGAATCTGGAAATTATAGGAAAATGAGTGGAATTACGGTTTTATTATATATTTGAAATTTGGCATTCAAACACACTATGCTAATAACGGTGATGCAGAATTTGAATTGTAAGCGTCCATGTTCTATTCAGTATAGAAAAATAATGTTGGGTAACAAACTTGGAAATTTTGTCTAATCTTAATTATCATTATCAGAAAAAGAAAATTACTGATCATTACATCAAATTTTGATGTTGACTGGTCCCTCCTCCGTGTCTTTAAATCTGTACTTTCAGTTTTATGTAAAAAAAAAAAAAACGCTCCTGATTATCTTTCATATGCCTTTTCAAAATTAAATGCAACATCACCATGTTTTTGTTGACTATTAAAACCAGTGCATAGAAATAAAAATACCATGAAAACTAAACCTACAAATAGATTTGTTATATAAAAATTGAGTTTTTCTTGATGGAAAATCCTGAATTAAAGGTATTATCCAGAATTCTCCTTCATTAAAATATCGCGAGTGGGTTTGACAAGGAGATATCTGACAGATTTCCTTAATTTTAGCTAGTGATAAAACAGTCATTTTCATAATGCCATTTCAATTTTTATTTTAAAAATAAGTTTTAACTAGCAGTAGTAATTGTTTAAGTATTATAGCTTTGTCTGCTACATTTTATGGTAATGGTTTTCCATATGTAAATTCCTTTATATGCCCATATTGCATGCTTATGTATTAATTCTCACAAAAGCTTTTAATGGAAGTACAGTTTTTTCAAGGTTTTCAATTTTGATTGCTAAATGAAAATGGTTATACGCATTTCCTTTCAATGAATTGTGGAACTTTATGATCAAATTAATTTTGCATAAACTTTTTTGGAAATATCTGCTCATGATAGTGATGGCAATTGTGTTGAAATAGCTATAACCACAGACTACTGTGTTCTTTGATCATTCAAGTAATGGAGAGGGAAAAAAAAGGATTACTCTTCGTTTGCAGCATTTAATTAATACATATTACACATAATTGTTCTAATTGTGTAGATTTGTCTTCTTACTTTACCTGGAATACATTAATTGGGGGGAAATATAGATATGGAAATAAAGCTGGTTATATTTAATTAAAATAAAGCTGGTTATATATTCAGGGGAATTGAAGGAGTAATTGTTCTTTTCTACAATTTGCCAGATCTTGCTATCCCCCATACAGTGTCCAGAGTTTTATTTAATTAGCTAAAAGGCATCAATATAAGTGTCTGCAATAGGTTAATCGCTTACGTGATTTATATCCTGTCCATTTATAATCCACTACCTAGTGTGATCATTGGAGCTGAGTAAATTGTTTTTAAAATGGAGTGCTGGAAATAATTGACTTCACGTTATAAACACTAAGATCTTTCCCTGGATAATTTTTTTTTTTATATATTGGCACATCCCCATAGAAAACTTAAATCTCTCCCCCTTGAGAAAGGATTAAATTTAAAGATGAACTCTTCTTTTGTGACTGCCACTGCATATAAAACTTGTTGGGATATTTTCTGGGCTTGTGTTTAGTGGCAGTGTAATATTGAACCACTGAAGGGCCTTGTACAGAGAGACAGAGAAGAGCGCTAGCTAGAGCCAGCAATATAACACCGCACAGCACACACACTACAGAACCCACCAACATACACAATCCATACAGCCAACACACTCACAGGCAGGCAGGCCTTGCTGGCTGATAAACTACACCAAGCCCTCTGCTTGGCACACAACAGCTAAAACCTACACAGCACAGGCAACCTCCACAAATAACCTGGCAGCATGACTAGGCCCCAGCCAGCTACATGAAATATGCTATAGCTTGGCAGAGTCGTGGAGCCCAGGCTTTGGTATTACCAACTCGGTATAGAGCTGCTATTGATTTTCTCCCTTTCCCTCACTGTTGTTTGTCTAGGTTTTAGATCTCTCTGGGTTTTCACACATCATAAATAACTAGCAAATTTCCTCCCTTTGTAACCCCTACAGAATCATATTTTTGATCATTTTAAGCATTGAATTTAAAAAAGTTTCCATTTGCTGTATAGTTGTTAAATTTAAAACGATCTATGTAAAAAAGTCTTTGTTATGCTTGATAGCATTTCTGGATATATCAGATTGGTGTGTGTATTAATTTTGTTGTAGAGAAGTGGAAAAACTGGAAAATTTACGCTTTTCTGTCTTTCACTATCACAAATTTTAAATTATATAATTTCCACAATGGTTTAAAGCTTTCATCTTATTTCTATCCCTAATGATTTTGTTGATATCGTGTTACAATAGAGGATAATACTCCAGGATCTAGCAAGCAATTAAGTTTTCTGGAACAGACTATAACGATATGAAGTAAGCTGACACACCAGGCAGTTGGCCCTATAGGGCCTAGCCCATAATTGACATAGGTTGATAAATGGCTGTAGCTGTATTGTCCCTTACTGCCTGCCTGTTCTGCTTGGCTTGGCTGTGAATATTGGACCAGTCCATGTGTAGGGGAACCCAGCATCAGAAACCAGGTACAGCTTTTAGTCACACAGCTGACAATTATATCCTTTCAATGATTACTGTGGCAGGTAAATATTCTGTGAGAGTAGGACAGCATTTTGAACTGACTGGGAGTTGTGTGTGGTGTGGAGGGAGAAGGCTGTGAATTTTATGTGAGTGAATATAACTTGTGACTTGGTAGATTCTATACAGTGTTGACCCAAGCGGTGTTGGGAGATATTTTTGGATTCCATTATGTGCCTAGCAGTCTTACTCACCATGTGAAGAGGTGCATTGGTATATAGAGAAGGCTGTAGATACAGCTACACATACACACAGACCAGAGAAGTTTGAAGAGCAGGGGCCCACACAGTGGTGACTGGTTTGAATTACTTACTCAGTACAAAAAACAAATGAAGCATGGGTACGTTTTATTTATAAAATCAATGTAAACTGACTATTGTTAAATGGCATTCATACTGTAACTGGGATCTTTCCTTTTATATAATTGATAATATTTTGGTTAAAATTTAAATTAATCTTTTTCTTCTTTTAGAAAAATATAATGTTTCCTTTGTGGCTGTTGAGCTGCTTCATGTGGTCTATTAATCGTTATTAAACTGACAGCATGTATTGCTGTTGACATGTGCATTTTTCTAAACCTTTGTAATTAAGAACTTTGCCAGTAATTATCCTTTAATTAGACCATTTATTGGGTAGCAGATGCTAAATGAAATTAACGAATCGTCAACATATTCCTGAGAGAGGAGCTTTTATTTGGATAACCCAAAACAATACGCTGTGATGTACTTGTTGTATTTCTCAATTGGTTTAAATTCTGATGAAAATGAGAGACCATGTTGATTATTTTTATGTTCTCAAGTTTAAGTTTGATATTTAATTCATGTTTTGGGTTCTGTCAAAGTTGAAATCCACAAAGCACTTGTGAATTTCAACAATACAGTTAATTTTGGTGGCAGAATATGTTTCAAAATTACAAACTGTTTTTGAGGGAATAGTGTGAAAAAAAGGATTTGTGGTTTTAGTTTGACAATTCTTTGTATATTTTCTTTTAAATGTATATGTGATACTTTATATATTCCTATTCAACTTTTTAAAACTATACTTGTACTTGTCATTCAATATCATTGAAGTATTTTGAAACTACATTCTGAGCCCAATCAACCATTTGGAATAATGTTTCATAGTTAAATTTAAGCACAGAAAAATATAAAAAATGAAACTTGAAATATTCGTTGCTTTTAATGTATTTTGTCTGGTTATTATAGTGTTCATTTGAGGCTTTAAATTATGATCCATTTAAATAAATACAGAAGTCTTCTAAATAATAGGTAATGCTACACTAACGATATTTAAAAAGATAACATTCATTTACAAAAAAATTATGTGCATGTCATATAAAATATGTTTGTACTATTAATAACATTATTTTTGGGAAATTTGAAGTTTAATTTATGTATTGTTTAAAAAAAAAAGGAAAGGGGGGGGGGGGGGGAAGTAAAATTAAAAATACATTTAGTGTATAAAGATTATGAACTGCCTATTTGCAATGTTAAAGAGATTACATTTGAAGCTTAAATAGAATTCAAAATATGAAACAAAAAAGATTTGTTAAATTAAGTGATATCCTGTATAGATGGTCACTCGTGAGTTAATAAATTGGAAAGCTATGTTTGCTTTCAACTTATGTCCCCTCGTATAGTGTACCTTGATTTATGATCGGGAAAATATTACCTGTACACCTGTGTATTAATTACAATGCACCTGTATCTTGGCTAGGGAGACCTACCTTCATGCTACCTTTCTTAGTTTCTTACTAGTCAGGATTTGCGATTTAAGTATGACAATACCAGGTGAGACGCAAATCAGCCCTAAGGGAAAAAGGTACTCCGATATACAAGATGCTGATACAGACTACCTGTCTAATCTACCTTGAGAAATGAGGCAAAATTTTACCTGTGGTAGATTATTATATTGTGTTCTATTGTGTTCTGACTACAATAGGTTATATACTAGACAGTGGGTTACCTGTTTTAAATATTGTTAAATTTAATTACCTATAATTCATAAAAGAGTTATACTAATGTCAGTTAATTTTACAGATAGTAAAAAAAACATGTGAAAGGTTATTTAGACTCGAGTTGGCTGAAGGTAATTTAGACACGAGTTAGCTGAAAGTGTTTGAATCTCGGTATTTACACAAAAGATATTGACATGGGTTGATACATTTAAATACAGAATCATAAGTGGCACATGTCAAATATTAGTAAACTGAGCCCTGAGCAAAGAAATTCAATGATATTTAATACCTTATGTAACAGGAAACCACAGTCTTACCCTATTATTTCAATTTATAACTCCTGGATCAAACACTTTTAAACCACAATTGGATTTTGATTCATTTAATCTTGTGCAGATAGCAAAATAATTTTAACAATAGGGGTGATGTTCTCAATTCAGTTAAGATGTTAAAATGCTGGGATTATGTGACCACCATTTAAATCATCAAAATATTTACCAACCTTATTTTAAATATATATATTTATAAACATTTAATGTGAATAACAAGTGCTAAGATACTAGGCTGCTCAACATTTTTCTAAAAGTCTGATATATTTCTGTTACCTCCCGAAAGCTTCCTGTCAGACAGTTGGTGTAAGTGAGGCTTCTAAAGGGCCAGATAGAATGCCCCTTTGTGGACCCAGACTGGACCTTCTGATCCCATTGGCTGTACAGCTGCCCAGGTCTTTCCAGCTGTTGTCTGGGCAGCATTGAGGCCTGTACACTGGCAAGGGGATAATTGATCCCTAGTCTCATTAGGACTTCTAGTGTCCTTTAATGTATACCTGTCTGTAGAATTAAGGATTTTAATATTGAATGAAAAAAGAAATTGTGCAGTTCATAATTTATAATAGAGTGGAGATATAAAAAGGAATGTTCATGAAACAGAGGATTAAATCAAAGAATGTTGTCTGCCAACAAAACTACTTTTTTGTTTTAAGAAGCTCAGTGGAAATGTGACAAAATTTTGAAAACTGACAAAAAGATGTAAATGTGTTGTTCAATTTTAAGAAATATATTTATGATTAAATCTCCCAAATTTAATTTGATGTTCAGGTTTGGAAAAAAAAAATAACATTCCTGTGGAGGGAGGAAGAGCAATGAATTTGTGTGCCATCAAATTTTGTGTAGAAATGAATAGGGAGTCTTATAATGCCTATATTGTATAACCAGTCTGCACACGACAGGCCTGTAGGTATCATTTATCTGTGACTGCCATGCGCACAGGCAATTTCTCCCCAAGTTTTTGTGGGGTTCCTTTGACAAGCTGTTTATGTATTGAAAGGGGTAATTTTAAATATGCACGACACAATATTGTCGACTGTTGAAGTTGGTCATTAACATTAGGCCACAAGAAAGACAAAATCTGATTAAAGCTAGGACTTGAAAGTAATAACTACATACTGAAAAAGCGCTTTATTTTACATAGGCCATCTCAGTGTCGCATAGAAATAAGGCGAAGAAGGGCACCTGTTATACTGGCATATTGATAGGGCCTCCTTTTGATCCGGTGAAAATACAGGGATTTTATATGTCCCATACTAGATCTTAAAAAGTTCTCGTGTTGGCTCGGCTAGCAATTACCTTTCAGTCATACCTGAGCGCACTTGCGACTAACAGGTAAAAAACTTGAGTTGAATGGTTTGAATAAAGGCTTGCAGGCATTGTAAGGCTGATAAGAGTGGCGGTCTATACTCTGTTTCACAATTTATTATTCTGTGGTGATGAATTGATTTTCGATTCTCCAGTGAATCACAATTAATTTCTTCATTTTGCGTAGTTGAGAGAAAAGCCTAATTGCATTTAGTTAATTACTTAATATATTTATGAAACTTTTGATGGAAAAGAGGAAAGTTATTTAGAAGAGTTATGATGTGAAAAAAAGCTGAACTGGAGATCAATACTTTTATTGATCCCTGGCAAGCTTTGTGTTTAAATTATTCAGCCTGTTCGCCGAGGATTCTGTAGTGCAAAAACACTCGATAAACCTGTCAGCTTCATGGGAAACTTGAAAAAAAGTCTTTAATATCTTTACAGATATCCAGATTTTAGAGTTGGTGATGGGAAATATGATAGGTTTTATTGATGGTACTGGAGACACAATGTTGGAAAGTCTTCAGAGAGATAGTTTCTATTAAATTTGACAGCCGCTCTGTCAAGTAAGGGAAATCTATAACCGCTTTGGTGTGTTTGATCTGGAAAAAAGTGTTAAAATGTTTTATTTTGACTGAATGACATGGATATTTTCCAATTTAATGTTATTCATTTGAAAGAAAAAATATAACTTAAAAACATCAAGAAACTTTGATACATTATTTTTGCACAGCTTATTCACGAAAAGTGCTTTTGAAGGAAGTTTAAACAAAAAAAATTCTGACTGAGAAAAAAACAGATGACAAACTCGTTTATATTAATATTATAGTAAATTGATCATATTTAAATCTAATTTAATTATTCAGTTATGATTCTATATTTAATTTCTGCATTGTTAAATATAAAATACTGTTTCAACAGTAAAAACAAAATTTCTGAATGTTAACCAATGCGTAATCAATTAACTTCAACAGTATCATTCTTCTATTCTGACTTCATTTAGTAGATTACATAAAGTCATAGACAACGACCTGATCATACTAGTACTTTGTACTATCAAAATTAAATATCACAATACTATTTGACTTTTTGGGTGGGAGATAGGAATGTTCTTTTACAAAAATATTGTTTTAATTAAAGAATTTACAATTTCATTTCCCTAATAGAACATAAATAAAAATTTAACTTCAAAAAATTTGCACGAAAATACAGAAATATTGTAATTGTATATTAATTGTCAAATTTCATTAAAATGTCACCTCATTTCTTTTGAAATTGTAAGTGTATTCAAGACTGGCTTGTCTTTATAGCATTGAATTATTCAGAAAAAAATATATTGAAATTGATCACTTTTGTCTGATCGCAAGTTTCAAATTAGGGGGGAGATAAGCTTGTAGAAAAATACAGCTAAAAAATTAACGAGGAAGACTTTGGGAACTTGTTGTCTGTCTAGTTGTGTTCCAACAATCTTTACACTTTCTATTTTACTTCACTAGTTAAATTGATGAAGGACAGTGGGCTATATATTAATTAGTACTGTGGACCAACAAGCAGTAATAATTGGTATCTTTCTCTGTAAATGTACTGAAGCGTTGACTTTTCCTGAATACAGTGAAGCAATACATGTGTTACCTCCCTTCATCAAGACAACAGTTTGGGAAGTTGTACAACTTAACACTGCATAGCTGTTTATATGGTACTGTGATTTGCTGGAGAGATCAACAATGATCTGATAGTGATCTTGTTGAAATTGGCTGATCATTCAATATTTGTTAATTAAGAAAGGTTAGAATTCTGGATAAATGTATACAGATGACATTTGAAATGTATGTAAAATGCTACATCCTTGGTTCATTTTGTGGAATTGGCGAAATGTTTGGATGCTTCCGTCACTAATTAATTTGCTTCCGTCACTAATTAATTTACATATTGAATCCCAAAAATCAGTAAGATGATGTGAACTTTATATTTTTCAGGATTCTCGGAGTGGTGATGACTTAGGATGTGATCCCTCCCGAAACACACCAACCCCTACAGGTGTTCATCCTGCAGTGGCAGCCCTCCGCCCTGCACCCTCACCTGCTGGCTCAACAGGGTCAAGGTCAAATACCCCTGCCTCTCTGTCAGGTAAATACAAACAACATTTTTATTAGCAGATTTAAAACTTTGGAAATTTAAAAGGAGGCAATTGAAGGATAAGATGACATTCTTGAGAAGAAAGTTAATATCTCTCGATTCATTTTGGAATTGAAAGTATTTTTCATTTTTATGCATTTTAAGGGTTCATTTGGATAAAGAAACTCACAAACACCTTTGATTTGGAAAGGATTGATTCTGTGTATCAGATCTTATTGTATTAAAATACCTAAAAGAGAGTTGTACTCCACAGATCCAAGGTCAAGATGATTTCCCCATTACAATTTATGGAAATAAATCAAATGATGAGGATTGGGGACATCATTTTTTTTACAGACATTTCTCATTTATTGAAAAAATAATTTAAAAAACTAGCGAATAAAATATTATCTATCGAATACATTGGTAAAATGTTGACCTCAAAATATGGATTAATTAATAACCCGTCCAAAATTCCAGTAATTATTTGAAGAATAAATTTAATGGATTTTTTTCCCCATTTCCATGAAGAAGAATTATTTCAGAATTAATTGGATTTTATTAATCCAGAAACAGTTTACTTGTTGTCTTTGCCACAGTTGGTTCTACAGGGATGATTGTAATGGTTCAGTGATAAATATGTATTTGCTATGAAGAAGTGATGAAGAAAATAATATACTTTTATGCATTCACCAATGACTAGTTTTCTGTCAATAAATAATAATCAACAACTGGTTATGAGTTTGTTGATTAAGATTTATTTGAAAGCACAATCTTTGTTGTAGATTCTTACTCTGCCTAGGAACTTGGCACTCTTAAACTATATTAGATAGTCGACTTTAATAGCTCCATTACATAATTTTTCAAGATTTTACTTCAAGACCCATGTGTATATCACATCCTATCAAAATTTATCATGGCTTATCATTATTGTACTATCACCAATTTCACACCCTGCGTGAATCTTTGACAAAATGACATTTGTTAACTTTTATAAGATTAAAGATGTTTATTCAATGTCTATAGCATACAAGCAAAGAGAACAGTTTCATATAAATAAAGAAAAATTGGTTGAACTTTTATGTACACTGTTAAGGATTGGTGATTTGATAACTAAGGGAATCCAGACAGCTTAACATGGTAATGATAAGGCATCGCAGACCGCTTTGGCTGTGGTGTAAAGCAAGAATTCCACTATATCAGAAAAGATTGTACATGATAAGCAATCAATTGTCAATCTGATACGCTGACAGATATATTTGATTGTAGATGGAGATAGATTTGTAAAAATAAATAGCACTATTTCACCAATGCAGTAAAACCTATAATGGCTATATCTTATCACAGAGCTAACTTTTCCCATTGGGAAATGTGTCATTGTATCTCCCTAATGTGGCAGCTATTACTCTCGATATCTTTGAAGAGCCGCTCTATTGAAGTGCTAACAATAGCCAATTTTTTTCCAGTCAATGATCATGAAAAGTGACCTCGACCTGTGCAAAGTATTATAAGGTTCATTCGGTGCACTTGTCTTACCTGTGTTCAGGTGTATATCTACCTGTGTCTATATAGATTTCATATCTAGATTTGTTGTGTTATTAATATGGCTTAATCAGGTGAAACGGCACCAGAGCTTTGTTTACATACAGATCAAATGTTTTGGTGTGGAGTGTAATTATCACTCCATGGGTACTCATAATATAAACATGAGTTGAAATTGGTTAAAGCTAAATAGACTTAACAGAAATATCCTTTTCCGGTATTATCTAGGATCTAAGTTCTTATCCTTTTAAAGGTGTAAATTGGTTTTTGACATGGCTGGGATTATTGATTGATAAGGAAAGGTTTTGCGGTTTTATTTCATTCTCTGATGGTATTGATCCCATGGTGTGAAAGCTACCTGTATTAATTGTGCAGGTCTATAAACACATCAGCAGGGGATTCCCCAAAGTTGGATGTCTGCAGTCATTGTTATGCCAGACACACTTACCAACAGGTGGTCCCTGCCTCTTGTCAGTCAGCACTGGTATTTCCCTGGCGCTAATAATAGATAATAATCACTCTAGACAACATCAGACAGGTCAAAGGTCAGGCCTGTCTGAAGGGCGAGTACACCTGTTTACTGCTGATTTATGACCCCCAGCAGTGAGCCATCTGAGGTCACACTTATCCTAACAAGCTGACTAGCACTTAATTTGCCCATTCAAACCCAGTCAAGTGTGCCATGTACAAAACATACACTTATGTCAATGCTAGTAGGTGGGATAGTGTCAATGTCTGTTTCAGAGAATGTTATTGGCACAAGTGCACTATCTCTTATTAGCATTCCTGTTGTTTGTAATTAAAAGTCTGCCTACTTGGTCTAGCTGCAAGTGCTTTATGTGTGAAGTGCCTAACAAAAAAAAAGGGCAATGACGGGAGTTTTCAGATTGATGTACCGCAGATCAATTATACCCATTGAGGGCTCTTTGTACAATTGATTGTTCTAGCAAGGAATATAGTGTTTAACTGATGCAAATAGTTGCTAATCCCCTCAGGGAAGGCTTAATTTGTTTCCAGCCTTGCATTTGACATAAATATACATACACAGCTCATTCATAAGAATTCCATTTACCACAACATATAAGCAGCATTGATTTCTTTGTTACATGCACAATGTAGTAAAATGGTTATTATTCTTTGCCAAAGGGAGGACTGCAAATGATATTTAAGTTTTATATGGACTTGTTTGGGATTTGAAAGATGTGAAATTGCAAAGCTATAAAATATCTATTGTGTGCTGTTAAATATTCTGAACAGTAATTGTGATTTATTTCTATGCCGTGTTGAGAGTAGGAACTGGTTGTGTTATATAATATGTAAGCCAAAAGGGACTACATAAAGATGATTTGAAACGCTTTATTTCCTGATAGCATTTCCACAAGACAAAGACATAGTATAAATATCACTATATGATGGTTCATTGCATTACCAGTCGTGAGTAAAGGAGGAATGATAAATAAAAAGGAATTGGAATATTATGTTTGTTCATGCAGCAGAAATTTGAACGTTTTGTTGATTGCATGGTGAATCATATATGACTCTTGCAGGGTCTACTGATAGCTACACCAGAAAAAAAATCATTTATCAAAACTTAGCTTTGATACAAAAAACTGTAGGATACTTCAAAAACTATAATATATTCAAGGGATACATTAAAATTGGTAAGTGTATTGTAGCTTTGTTATATGATAATTGCATTTAAATCATTTACAATGTATGGAAAATATTTTAACATTCTAAAAAAATGATTTTTAAATTTTTTAAATTTAGGAGAAGGCTATATTCAAAACCTCTTCGACGATAAATTAGCCACATAAAAAATCTGCAGGAAGGTTTAAAAACTTGAATATTGACAGTGATTTTACGTCATTATATTGAGGTTTACATTGTTATGCCAATCAACTTCGCTATCGCAATGCATTTTTTTGTTGAAGTTTTTAAATAAAAATGACTTGCTGTTTGGTGAAAATGAAAACTTTATTTTTTTTGCAGTAAACTTAGCCAGTAAGAGAACACCTTGATCTTTGAAAAATAAAGAAAAATTTTACATAATTTATTGTGATGTCAGAGTAACATGGACTGATACAGTGTCATTTCATTGGGATTAACAAGTTCTAACAACTCAATAAATTCAGGGCTCTAAATTAGTTTAAACAAAAGATATCACTAGCCTCTTGGACAAGCAGTCTCCAATATAACATGTCCATGTACAAATTCAATTAATTTAATCGGGGCTGTGAAGAAAAAAAAGAACCTGCATTATTAGTAAAAGAAAAGATAGTTGAAAATAACACAATTTTATAGTTTCATGGTGAATCATTCACTTCTTAATATTGGTCCTAAATATCAAAATATTAGCCCCAACAAGATGAACTGTAACTAATATTCATAGAAAACAACGAATTATTACAAATTTAAAATTTAAATGTCATCTTTACTGGATCTTTCAAAAGTAAACATAAAACAAAAACCCCCCAGAAAAACGTCTCTAGCGCTACACTCTCGATGACCGATTCTCTCCTAATGTCTATTTGATTTTTTTTCTTACTTGACTTCATAGGAAACTTGACTTCCATCAAATTTGGTCTTATATTGTTTTATTGAAAAG
>JAULCA010435854.1:0-10432 GCA_032360845.1 Crassadoma gigantea | reverse complement strand
TGAATATCAGTCTATGATATCTTGTACTCATTCTCACAATGTGAGTGTCAGTCTATGATATCTGGGTACTCATTCTCACAATGTGAATATCAGTCTATGATATCTTGTACTCATTCTCACAATGTGAGTGTCAGTCTATGATATCTGGGTACTCATTCTCTCAATGTGAATGTCAGTCTATGATATCTGGGTATTCATTCTCTTAATGTGAGTGTCAGTCTATGATATCTGGTTATTCATTCTCTTAATGTGAGTGTCAGTCTATGATATCTGGTTATTCATTCTTTCAATGTGAGTGTCTGTCTATGATATGTCGGTATTCATTCTCTTAATGTGAGTGTCATCCTATGATATCTGGGTGCTCATTCTCTCAATGTCAGGGTCAATCTATGATATCTGGTTATTCATTCTCACAATGTGAGTGTCAGTCTATGATATCTGGGTACTCATTTTCTCAATGTGAGTGTCAGTCTATGATATCTGTGTACTCATTCTCTCAATGTGAGTGTCAGTCTATGATATCTGTGTAAAATAACACTAAACCCAATGTGATCAGATCCCTGTGGTGTTTGTAGGATTATATGAAGTTGTCCTGGTGAACAGATTTTTAAATCAGACCATTGGAGTGCTGACAGTTGTAGACAATGTGACATTAAACAAAATAATTTTTTTACAGATTCTCGTGATCCATTCCCAACTGAACTTATCAACATCCTGGAGAGATTCTTCGAGGTGAAGGTAAGTCTGACCTGAAAATATTAATTTTCTCCTAGTGGTGTACAAACAGTTCTGTAATTAACCTGGCATCATACTATTATATTCTATGTCAATTTGATAGTCCCAAGTAGTCTCCATAACCTTTGGTTGACTCAAGACATTTTCAACTTCTCTTGTTGAAACTTGGCTTTTTTAGCACAACCTCAAAATTCCAGGATTTACTCTCAATTGTGTTCCCTGTATCCAAGGAATTTGTCATGATAAAAAAGAAGGCTCATGGCTAGCTATGAGATTGGTTTTAGGATTTTAAAAATTCTGTAATATTGCTATGACTTGAAAGTTGGTTAATTTTTTCGATATGCTGCTGTAAAATTCTTTTGTTGTGCATTAAAGGACCCAACTAATCTACTTGTAAAGGTCACATGTACGTACAGAACCTTCATTTTCATCAGGACATATTCTAAGGTTGCAGCAAACATGAAAGAGAGTAACCCCTGGAATTTTGAAGATAGTTTTAGCCAAACTCCGTTTAAATGATGGCTCTTACAATTTCTGGTTGATTTTGTAACCAAAGATGGCTGACATGGTTCCTGTTTGGCCGAAATTTTTTGTGTAAAGTCTTCATGCAGCATTATTTTCATGTTCAGTTAAAGAAATACAAAATTCTTGCATTGATTTTCTTTTGTTTAAGTTTGGTAAGGTCTGTAGTGTTACATGATTCAAATTCAGAGATATACATTTTTACTGTATTTATCCTGCAATAGGCCCTTGAGTACCCAATACATAATCTCATACCCAAAGTAAGAGTGAGTTTATTTTCATGGCAATCATACAGTGCTTATTGGCATTTCTATGGAAGGGCTTATTTCCAGACTTGGGCCTATTGCAGGATAAATCTTTTAGGTTATCTTTTAAATGACACTGTTGCATTGAAAGCCATGTACACAATATGCTATTTTAAATTTCAGTAATTAAGTATCAAATCATGGCTATTTATCATAACCCAGTCAATTTTTATATTGATAGAGGTTATCAAATTATATAATTATCTAAAGGGAGCTATGAATGATGCCTGTTTTATTGATAACCTTGTGGATTCTTCAGGTTGCTACTCACCCGTACAAGGTTAACGCCCTTCGAGCATTCTGTCGTTTACTTCCCCTGCCAAGCAGAATTTTGAAGGACTGCATACAGATCATGAGGCTTGAAATGGTAAGTTGTTGATAAAAAATTTTGTTTGTCTCAAATTTCAAGCACTGCATGATATTAAAACATATACTGCTATGCATATTACATGTATCACCCTGGTAAACTATTAGCCACTTCCTACCGACTCAGCTAGAGATAATTTCTATTTAGCTCATTCGGTAGAACGTAAGTCTAGTAAACCAGAGGTCCGGGGTTTGGCTCCTAACGGAGGCACTGAAAACATAATGACCTCTGTAACATTAGCGTCGGTGTAGGGCCCTGGAAGATATGAAAAAGATACTAGTGATACTTGAAAAGGAATCAGTTTGACCCCTGGAAATCTTGGGAGGAGTTCTTTCTGGGAGAGGGAGTATGTCTCCTTGGTAAAATGCTAGCCGATTCCTACAAACTTGGCTAGGGAGAATTTCTCTTCAGCCTATTTTGTAGATCGTAGGACTAGTAGACCAGAAGTCCAGGTTTCAACTAGAACTCCAAGCGGAAGTACTGAAAAAATAATTATATCTGTTTCACATACTTTGGTTTTGGTTTATTTGTTTTACGTCCTTAAAACAGCCATGGTCATTTAAGGACGTGACAAGTTTTGGTTTTGGAGGAAAGCCGTAGTTCCCGGAGAAAAACCACCCACCAACTGCCAGTACCTGGCAACTGCCCCACGTAGGCCTCAAACCTTGCAACCCAGTGGTTGAGGGCCAGTGGTAGCAGAATGTCAGTCGCCTTAACCACTTGGCCACCGAGGCCCCTTGTTACACATACTCCACATATCAGTCAATCAAAGGAAAATAATGTGGTTCCTGTTCCTTTCAGATGAATGAGACACGTAACACAAAGTGGACTGTAGCCTTCTGCCTGACTATTCCTCCTTCAGCGGCATCCATTGCCCCGGCTGGAGCGGCAGCCATCGCATACAAACAGAAGATGGTCCTGATGGTAAGACACCTGTTTCATAGAACTCCCCAATCCTCTTTAAAATCCTTACAGTTTTAATCAAGCAGGTTTAAAGAACAACCCTATTTTAACCTTTCTCAAACATTTTTTTGTTTGTATTTGACATATTCTGGAAGATTGGAAATCTTGGGAATCAGATATTTCAGGACATAATTTGTATCCCAGTCTTATCCCTCTGTCTGATCGTTCTAAATAAAAGGTCAGTGATGGATGGTCAGTAGATTTATCAACATTTTCTGTCCATCCACAGCTGCAGCTGACCAGGGCGGACGTCCAGCTTCCTCTAGGTGTGGAGCCACTGTCTATTATTGTCCAGTTGCTGTATGACTTCAATGCCAACACGGTTATACAAATGGAGGTGCCGTCACGTAACCAACCTGCACAACCACCCACACAGGCCCACATGGCTGTTTCAGCTTTCCTCAAGAAGATTGAGATGCATCAGACTACCAGTGAATGTGCCCTCTTTCCAACAGTACATAAACTCATGCAGGGGCTAGTGATACCAGGGTAGAGTTGTCAGGGGGCTAGTGATACTTGGGTAGAGTCATCAAGAAGCTAATAATTCTGGGGCTAGTCATACCAGGGTAAAGTTGTCAGGGGGCTAGTGATACTTGTGAAGAGTCATCAAGAAGCTAATAATTCTGGGGCTAGTCATACCAGGGTAGAGTTGTCAGGGGCTAGTGATACTTGGGAAGAGTCATCAAGAAGCTAATAATTCTGGGGCTAGTGATTTTATGATACATGTACCAAAGTAGAATTGTCTGAGGGCTAGTGATACCAAGGTAACATTGTCAGGGAGCTAGAAATACTGGGGTAGGGTTATCAAGGAGCTAAGGCCCTGTTCGTGTATCCGGTTCAAACAGTTGACATGGCTGAACCTGTAAAGAAAATGACAAGCATAGGTCTGAACCGAGGCTGACCTCAGGAATATTCGGCACTTTTAGATTGAGGGATCCAGATGTATCTGACCGAAACTAAAATGCTGACTATCGCTAGTTTGTGTTATTTCTTTCTAAAACAATGTCTAGCAACATGTAGTTTTTAAGATACGTTACGTAATTAAGTGGGCATTTGAAAGAAGGGCATAATGTTCTTGATTCATTGTTTACTCTCCGAAACTGTTTCTTTAGCTATACTTAAAGAATGGTCCATTGCGTTCAATTACTGTGGAGTTATCAAGAACATAGATAGTGTCGGTTCTCAGTGTCAGTTCTTAAAATTTATCCTTTGTGATAGAGATTCTACCACTGATCGGGAAAGTTTGTCATTAGCTTTCTTTTAAAAGGCTTTAATACCCAATTCATGGGTTTGATAGATCTGTTTATATTTTTGAATACCAGTAGTAATCTAGAAAACTCCACCGATATGTGGAGCGCTGAAAAGCAGGTAATCTTGACTTCAATTATCATTTTGAGTTGGTTGTAACAATAGACTGTTATATTTTTGTGGTTCCTAAAACAATGTTGATTTGAATTCATGACATTAACAACAGCAGAAACATTTATTCTGATAACTTGTAATCAAAGATGGGTTCAGACTGGTTTTCTGGTATTTAGAAACCGTATTGACATTCAGTTTTACTGTAATGCATTAAAAACAGTTATATAGCATACAAACAGCATTCAAGAAGCGATCTGTCTTTTGATTTGTTTAAAGGTTCCATCGCAACAGGCTGGTAACTACCCAAGGTAGCAGTGTACAGTATCGTACGGTGGCCATAGGTGATAATTTTGTACAAAGAATAACCCCTGTAATATTACATGTATCAAAATTTGTTTTAAAAAATCAGCACTAAAATTGGCATAGACATGATGAAGTGGACTATGTGGGCTTCATAATTAAAATAAAAATTGAATTTGGCTTGAGAGACTACATTTTTGGCCTTTTAAGAATCTGTGTCTACACAACGAAAGCTAGCTTTATATGTACTGGTAGTCTATTTTTGTACCCGGCACATATGTAAATATTGTGAAAAATCCAGTTGAACGACCTATGCTAAAAACATGAGTATTTCTGTTACCGCGTAGGTGATACTTACTTTAAAAGAGGTTTTAAGAAAAAAATTACTACTTGGGTTGGTCAAATTTTGGTTTTTGTGCATATTTTAGTGTTTTTTGATGTGGTAACCATCGTTTTCACAAATCCCAAATCTGGGGAAAACAGTTTTTGAAAAAAAACTCATTCTTCTAAACTAAATGTATTGAAAATGTAGTTTATAAATATATATATATATATATGTAGGGGTGTTGTGCAGGATGAATCCACTATTCATGTTTATTTGAGACATGCCCTTTATTTTTAGGAATAGGCCATTTCTACTGTAGACTGCTACCCAACAACATGTTTTTGTGGGATGTTAGACAGGTCTACTTTCAAATCCATATAAACTACCAGTATCTGTGGGGTGGGGATGGGGTGTGAGGGTGTATTATTGTATCCTCCGGATGACAGTTCTAGTTTGATTAGCATATCCCACGATGCTTTGACGTTTTTCATAATGGAAGTGACTTTGCTCCATATATGGTTCTGTATAATTGCTACTCTGCTATGTTGCTGTTGATTAAGGCTTTAAGCTATCCAGTGATGAAATTAAGTACCAGTATTAACTCTACCTTTAGACCAACCAACAGGTATTTTACGGTGAAGTTTGAGTAATACTTGTTCTTTTAGGGTAGATATTAAGTTATACATGTACTGTAAATCAGTAAACCCTTTCATCACTGTAGACCATAATGGACTCAACCGTATCTATGCATGGTAGAGTCTACTTAAGTTACACAGGTGTAATAGGTTAAATTTTCTACAGTGATTCAAACACATTGTTTTCAAAGATTTGAACTAAACAAATATTTTTTTTGTGTATGTAATATTATACATTTGATTATTGCAACAAGGAAATTTCTCATGAATACTAGTTATTTCTAATTCAAATGACTTATTTGTACAAGTATGCATTCATTAAATGAATAGAAGCAGTAATGTATTACATGTACTAGCAAAAATGAATCCCAGTCAATTTCCATGATATTCTTTTTCAAATTAAGTGATTGAGGTTCTTCCCGAACTAACGTGAAAATGATTTATCTCAAGAAACACAGGTGATGTTCAATTTAAATAAGTTCAAAATGTGTCACAAGAAATTTTAGATACCCTCATGTCTCTTCTTGAAACAAATAAAATTTATGTTTTGAGAAATGTTTGAGATGTACAGTGTGAACCGGTATATATACTCATGTCAACTACAAAATTAATGAAGTTGATACAATATTTGTTACATGTAATGCGTCATGTTTGGTGCACCCATTTTGTATTTTGTAAATAACTTTTTAATAAAATTATGAAAATGCGATGCCTATTACATAACTTGTATATACTTAATTGTTGTCATGTGAGATGAGCTAAAAGACGATACTGAATCTCGTTTTTACGTCAATTTTGGCACTATTTCAGTATTATGACTTTCTAAATTTCAGGAAATAAATAAATATGATCATGCTTATAACTACTTATGGAAGTCATTGTTATGTTTCTTTTATGAACCTTTGTACGCAAAGTAATAAAGCAGTTACTTTTGTTTGCGATTCCAGGAACCCATTGCAATATTTTCTAGACCATTTTTCTTTTTTCGAAAAGGTTGAACCTTTTCTCCGAGGTATACCCTAGACAATGTGACTGACATACAGACAGAAGGACAGAATGGAAACCTATAGTCTTTCATACTTCTAATGGGAGTTTTATTTTTAAAGATTTAATTAATCATTTTTATGATTTAAAAATATCATAAAAATATGGAAACACTTCTGTCATTTCACTTAGATGATTGCGTAAAATTTGTTACAGAAAAGGAGATGTATTGGCAATATCAAGTTATCTTTTCATAAAGGAAATTGTTCCTTGATCTGAAAACAAAATTAAACCATTTTTAGGCAGGAAAAACAAGTCAAAATCAGTATTTATTGGACATAATAGTTTTATTCTGTAAACAAAATTGTTACATGGTAAAAAAAAATTACTAATTTTCATTTTGTACATGATATGGATTTTCAATGCCAGTGGTCATGCATGAATACTTTCAATGGCTCAGTAAAAATTTTGAAAACAAATTACTTCATTCACTCCTGAAATTTCGCAATGAATTATTCCAACCTTGGAATTGGAAGAATTCAAATGGTGTTCAGGGGTGAATGAATAAAAAGTGCTTAGCAACATTAACAACAGATCCTTGATTTCTTACAAATGAAATATAATTTTACATATTGTGATAATGTCTTTCATTTACAACATAACTTATTACAACAATTTAGCAATACAAGCACATGGTAGCGATTACAAAGTTCTTGGAAAACAATTTTTCTATTAAAGTCCATCAGATCTGGAAAAGAATTGTCACAATAACAGTTCACAGATTTAACAGCTAGATATGTATACATTTCTTCAATTCTAATGAAGCTACAGTAGATTTCATTTTGTAACAGTTTGTTCCCCTTTTCAGTAATATATTACTATAGACCTTGTAAGCCTTAACAAATGCCCCAAGAGCAATCTAGGGTAATGTACTGTATAGTTTTTATTATTTGAGGGGGATTTATTTTCACTAGCATGGGTGTCAACCTCTGAAACCTCCAATGAAGAAGATCTCCCTCATTCCACATTTCCAATGAGGGAGAAAATGTGCGAAATGCGACAAAAACTTATTTGCTTAACTTTTTTTCCCTTATTATGTATCAAAATATCTCCAAAAAGTATTCATTTGATTCAGGAACACTTGTTATGATCATTACACACACCCTACAGTAACTAGGAGATCGTTTGACCACAGGATGTAGATTTTGAGTTTGAAGTTGAATGAGGGAGAATTGTAAATTTTGGTCAAAATGAGGGAGTCTCCCTCCTAATGAGGGAATGTTGACAGCTATTGGAGGGAGTCAAAGGCTGACAAAAGTTGTGGTCTATCATACATTGCTTGAAATTAACCCTATTAACCCCAGGTCACTTTAGTAGACTCTACCATGCATTTATGGAGACGAGTCCATTATGGCCTATGGTGGTGAAAGGGTTAAATACCCAGCGAATAATATCATGAATTATCATTGCCATGATTGTATACAAGACTCCCATAAGATGTGTGTACCTAGACAGAGTAAAAGTTAAACCCCACGAAAGAGCTCCAATCAGGACAACCGCAAAATATTTAAACTATACAGCTAGTACTTTTTGATGAGCTAAGACACAGGAGCAATATATGAACAAAGACATTTCTAAGGGCAGCAACTTAACAATTTGCTGTATTAAGCACACTTGGAGGATAGAATATAAAGTGTTAAGTGTCAATCATTAAAGATTTGAAACTAAAAATAGGTATTTGTGAAAATTCAAATACCAGGTTTTGTAATGGTGGCAATTTGATTTCATCAGTAAGAATTTCTCCATTACACTCAATTTTGTGATTATGCACAACTATTTTTCATAAAGAAAAATAAAAAAAGTGTTGCTCATACAGTAAATATGGTAGTGCTGTCATTTACAATATCGCATACATTTTATATTAAAACTGGAATGTTTAAAAATAATTTAAAATCAATCATAATCACAGAGGCATTCATACATTTAATATTTCATGAAGGATAGCAATAAGAATAGAGTTCAAGAATTCACGAAAAAACAACCTGTACAATAACTTTTAACTTCACTGACAAACTTGATTTCACATCATTCAATAATACAGTACTATTAGAAACTTTCAACCTAAACCTTTTACTGTTTCACTAGTACAAGGTAACATCCATATTTGCTCTTTACTTGTGAATACCGTGTCTAATGTTGCTCACCAGTACTTCACTTGTGTTTGCTGTAATGTTAAATTTGCCCTCATTACGCAGGCAAAAATAAAAAAAAGCGGACGTTAAACTGCAGCAAAAATATTGTGGAAAACCGTAATAAAACATTAATTTATGTTGAAATTCATTCACCCCTGAATTTCATAATGGAATATTCCAGTTTTGAATTGGAAGAGTCAAATGTGCCTTCAGGGGTGAATGAGATAATCCAACTTCACAGGCAAAAAAGGTGTATGTTAGACTGCGGCAAAAATATTGTGGAATACCGTTATAAAACATTAACTTATGTTTTTATTGCAATTTCACATGATTACAAGCAGAACATATTATTTTTCTTGTTGAAGATCATTGTATCAAGACTGTTGGATTTGTAGTACATCTAACACTAGGTTTTCCATTCAGCAAACACTGCTAAATTAACACTTGCAAAAACTGCCAAGGACTACACAAATAAAGATATGTATTAAAGGATTTCGTTGATGAGATCTTTGATAACCATGCAGACCTACCCAGCATTAAGATGTCGTTGAGGCTTGAAAAACAAAAACAAACAAAATCTTTCGAATATACTTGTAGATAACAGAATATATAAGTTAGACCAGAGTACTTTGACAAGAAACTTAAAAAATCTAGCAATTTCAAATAACACAAAATTTTGATTTTATATTTCATTACATTTACTAGTAACCATAGTATTTGTATTCACAATATGAAAGATGTTTTTGATAGTAATGGTTATTAAGTCTTATAAATTAAAATATAATCTCTTACCTTAAGAGTATATGTTATTTTAATGCAGGAATTTGTATTTTGGTGTTAAATCTTTCCAAAAGAGTCCCAGGTTGAGAAACCAAGCAAATATAATTGATGAATGTCAACTAGTTGGTAAGTGCCCCTTAAGGATCCCTGTCCAATTACATGCAAAACGCTAGCAAGTTCCACATAAGCCATTCAAATATATAGTTACCTCCCCTTAATTTCATTTTGCATATATAACTCTAGCATGACTATTTCAGGGTACAACCACTGACTAGGTAGCTTGATTGGATATTCAGGTAATTCAGCTAATGAGAAAATAATAGTAAAGAAATTTGTAAGGAAAGCAACACAAACGCAAAAATCATGTGCAATTAAGTAAGGTAACACAAAACTTAAATCTCTACCAAAAAAATTTACATACACAAAAACAAACACAATTTGTTAACTTCGGTCTGAAGTAGATACTACCAGAAGGACACCTAGGCTACATAGGCGTATCCCGGTTGAAATGGTACGTGTGGCGCAGAAATATTCTGCAATAAATGAACAATTTTGGACTGTTCTATAAGCAGAGTTAAAAATGCAGTTTCGGAAAATAAAAACATTTAACCAATAATTATATGTCCGTCTTTTACGCGTCCACTAAATTACATAACGTATCTTGAAAACTACATGTGGCTTGACATTATTTTAGAAAGAAATAATGCAAACTAGCAAAAGTCAGAATTTTAGTTTCGGTCAGGTACATCTAGACTACTCAAGCTACACATGCCAAATTTGCCTGAGTGAGGTCAACCGGATAGGCGAATGTACCCCTAGGTAGCTCAAATCACATATAATACGAAACAAAACAATGAAAGAGTATACAAACTTCATATGTAACTATAGTTTAAATCAATTTTATTGTAACAAAAGACAAATGGATTGGACAAAAGTTATTGCAACTTACTTACGTCCTTTCC
>JAULCA010435843.1:0-11038 GCA_032360845.1 Crassadoma gigantea | reverse complement strand
CAAAATTATGTTTAAAAAAGTATCATGATTTGTCCTCCATATATATTACATTTGATATTGTATACTGTTGTAAATATTTTTTCTCTGTACATTTATAAATTTGTAAAGAGACTAAATTAAAGTCTACATTGTACAATACAACAAACGACGACTGACAGGGATCCTGGTCACGGCATCTAATACTGGGATCGAACGTCTGTACAACAACAATCATACCTGCGCCACACGGCAAGCACAGCCCGTCATCGCCACGGCACGGTTCGTCCTTGTTGACATCGTACTTCACAAATGTACACGGGACAATTTTCCTCTGAAATCGAGGGGAAAGGTGGAATTTCATATTTTTAAACTGAGCAGCAAGGTTAAAAAATATAAGTGCATAACATGTTCATATTTCTTGTTTATACTTTTAGTGTATTACCTTCTCGTTGATTTCGGATATTTTCACCTCTTACAATAAAATTACTTATATTTACTGACTTTTGCAATTGAAATATTGGATTCTACCAGCGTGATAAAACTGGTACCCTTCAGCGGATGTGACAGATATCCAAAGCGATATTGTATGAGTGTTAAAAATTAACACTGTTGGTATTCACAAATCAAAAGTGTTCTTCCAATTTATGACATCCACAGACTTTGTGGTGAGCACGAGATGAAGATGAAGTGACGTTGAGTTGAGAGGCATGTTGGTTCATCTTAGCTACATACACTCAGATAACCATCTCACAACACAGCTCATCACATTAAGTCAGCCATCCTTTTACCATAAACAGAAATGGGCAATAATGTGTGAAGTAGCCCCACTCATATAGGGACTGAATGGATTTTGTTATGTACATTGCGGCAATGAATAGCAGTAGCTTATCTAAATATCTTCTAAGGAAAGTGTGATCTACATATCCTGTTAAGCGCGTTAGCGCTCCTCAGAAGATATGTAGATCAGCTACTGCTATTCATTGCCGCAATGTACATAAAAACTCAATCAAATTCATATATTTACGTTACGATGAACTACAATAAAAAAGTTACAACACTTTTTGTAAATTTAATATAGTTAATATTAGTATCGGACTTTTTTTTTCAGTGGTTGACGAAGCCGCTATTTCGTTGTTTAATACATTTTAAATCAAATAAGTACAATAAAATTTAAACAGAATTTTAAAATCCCTACTAGGAAGGGGGAGCTCCTCCCACAAGCCCCGAATTTGTTAAAGAGGTTGATGAAACCAATGGGCATCTCTGTGGCAGCGTAGAATTCCACCATATTGGGCACAGCGAACCGACGCTGAAACTCAACCCATACATCACGCCGCAGTCCGTTACCAAGAGCATATTTCACGCAGTGTTTCTTATCTTCGGGAGACTGTAAAGGGAATGTCACATTACAACAAAACACACTCTGCTATCTTGATTATAAATAGAGAATAATACCTCTTTTCCATATAATACCCAGTATTAATCCGAGACTGCAATATCAGCCCGAGGGTGGAAGAACCGAGGTCTGATATTGGTCGAGGGTTGATACTGGGTGTGATATGGAAAAAGGTATGTTTTATTCTGTCATTACATACTTACTTATAAACTCTACAATATATATTGTGATCTTTTTTTCTTTTGAAATATTGAAAAACGAAAAATATCCAAAACTAGTGTGATACGGGTTTTGGGGTGTTATACGGCGAGGGCTGATATGGGTTTGAGCAATTGTGTCGTATCGCATATACAAAAAACCCGTATTTATTAGTAAGTATGTAATAAAAGGATTTATTTCACGTTAATATTCTACTGATATTTTGGCGATGTGGTGATAGAATCGGAGACATCAACATCACTGAAAGTTTGGGTGCCCGGAACTTGTAACACACCCGTCTGCGCTAAGAAAGCAATATTTAGTGAGTTGCATTCTATTATCCCTTATTTTTGCAAAAGTCTGTTCTCATCTTTCCGAAAAATCGTACAGCCATGTTTACTGATGACTTAGTTCTACGGGTTCGATCATGAAAATAAGCGTCACATTAAAAGTTGTGTAACCATGATCGGAAGGTTCAAGCAAATTCCTGGTGGCTTGTCGCGTTCATAATCGAAATGTTTGTTGTTGCATATATTTTGGTTGATCAAATGGCTTGAGGCAATAATAATTTACAGATCAGATACATAAGTTGTCGTTATTAGGCTTATCCTGAAGAAAATGTCTTACCTCTGGCGTGTTCACTAGATAGCGCAATAGTTCCCCCACATAATGGATGATGGTCACGTTGTGTTTTCGGCAATCATCCCAGAAACGCGTTGCTGAGAATTTCTCTCTCAGCACAACTGTCGCACCTGTAAAACAACACGGCAAACAGTTGGTATACATACAACCACAGAAATAATGGAGCACTATTGTCCAAAATATTGTACATATGTTTGTCGCAATAATAGCTCTAAAGAGCTAATGTTCATTGTTTACCTATATGCGACGTTAAATTAAGTTTCTTGTATGTGATTTATATATGTAATAAAAGGAACAGGGGTGCCCTGTGTCTTTGGTTAGGTTTGTTGGTGTTTTACGTCCTATTATCAGCTATAGCCTTTTTAGGAAGTTCCAGGTTTTGGTGGTGGAGGAAAGCTGGAGTTCCCGGAGATTTGGGTTTGTTTGTTTGTGTTTTACGTCCTATTAACAGCTATGGTCATTTAAGGAAGTGCCAGGTTTAGGTGGTGGAGGAAAGCCGGAGTTCCCAGAGAAAACCACCGTCCGACGGCCAGTAACTGGCGACTACCCCACGTAGGTTTCGAACCCGCGATCCAGCGTTGGAGGGCTAGTTGTAGCATAATGTCAGACGCCTTAACCACTTGGCCACCGCGGCTCCCTAATTCTTCCCATTCTGCAGTTGATTTACTTACCTTTGGATAAGACAGCGCCGAGGCCCATGAGAAGACCGGCCGAGTGGTACATCGGCAAAGGCTCGTAAACGATGTCGTCTCGACTGATGTCAAACATCCACATGACCAGGGCGCCCCTTAGAGTCTTGGCATGAGTTACTATAGCTGGTTTGGGTAGGCCTGGATATGTATATTTAAAGCAATGTAACGAAAGCTTTTGAATATCTGAACACTTCAACTGTACCATTAGGTACTAAATTAGCATTTTTACTATAAATTGGTACCGAGTACAAGTATCAATTGCTTAAAAATCAGTCTAGACCTTTTGATAGCGCAAGTGTGTTAAGACAAATGCGTAGTCCATTATCAAATGTATTACCAGCTAAACGTGAAATGTCCTTTTATGGAATCATCGGGTCTGATAGAAGTTAATTAAGAAGTCGTGGCTGTTATTAAGTCGTTTTGCGCATGCCTATACAGCTTACCTGTCGTACCAGATGTGAAAATATAACAATTGACAGAGGAATGTTCCAATGAGGATCTCTCCGATACGTCAATGGCATCGGTGGACTGGGAGGAACACGCCTCTGTAAACGATTTGAAGGGGACAGGAAGTGACGTATCACAGGAGTATAACGAGATTCCCACCAGATCGTCTTGAATGTCAGTTACAGAATCCAGTAAATCTTTCCCTATTAACAAAACAGCAGACAATATTTAGTTAGTGATCACAATGGTCCAAGGATCTCCTGCCAACATTACTGTAGAGGAGTGTTTGTCGTTCAGAATCGTCCTCGGTGACGTTGTTCTTTTGAATAAACATGAAGAGCCCCGTGAAGGAGGAAAACAGAGACGAATTAATAATGAAAAAAATCACAACAACGAATCTTTAGTTCTTTCATACCTTCAAGGAGATTCTTTGGTTTGATTTGGTTTGGTTTGATTTGGTTTTATTTTGTTTAACGTCCTATTAACAGCTAAGGTCATTTAAGGACGGCCTCCTCTGCGTGCAAGATGAATGCGTGTGTATTTTGGGAGGCTGCGATATGTTCGTGTATTGTCTCCTTGAGATAGCGCGGAACTGATGCCGACTTTATAGTGCTACCTCACTAAAACATACTACCGAAGACACCCAGCAGGACATCCCACCCAGTCACATTATACTGACAACGGGCGAACCAGTCGTCCAACTCCTAAATTGCTGAGCGTTTCGCAGGAGTAGAAACTTCCATTTTTAAAGACTTTGGTATGAATCTCCTTGAAGAGATGAAAGGACATATATGCATGTATACACTTACCAAGTAACAAACTTCGACGTTCTAATCTACATCGCTTACAATTCTAAAACAAAATCAGTAGTTCAGTCAACAAACGTGTTGTGTCCCTAGAGAGTGTTTTATCCCTCAGTGACCAGAGTGGACTCACCTTGACCAACGATGAGTACTTTTGGCTGGCACACATTGATACAATGTGCTAAGGACTTGGATCTTAAGTTGTGGTTGATGAACGCCTGCTGAATACCAATCTTCTGTAGACCTACAATAGCGATAACAAGTATTACGCCGGTGTGTACACGTTTATATTTTAGCGGGCATAAAAACAATAACTACGCTATAGTTCAAAGAATTGATTTTAAAGCAAGCACGCTTTCTTCGAATTCGTTGTAATCTATGTCAGGAAATTGCAAATACTTTCTGCAATACATGTACTTCAAAATCATGTCATACACATACTATTTACATGTCTCCCTTCTTCAGCTTAGTAAACTCTGACTGCGTATAAATTAGCGTATACGCAGTGATAAAAGGCTCGGCGGATTGATACCTGTTTCAAATATGACAACGAACATATTATTTATGGAGCGCTAACGCGCACCATAGTATAGGTTCGTAGCAACTGCGTTCATACTACCGTATACTCTGTCAAAATGAAAGTGAATTCTTAATTGAAACGCATGCAAGTCCCCTGGGAAAGGTAACTAATTGGAACATCGATCCAGATATTATATATACCTAGGTAAGTCCAGATAATAGCCGGCTGGTTGTACATCATTATAGCCACCACGTCTCCCGTGTGGAGCCCCATCTCCAGGGCAGCACGTGCTACCTGATTAGCCTTCTCCTCCACCTGTTTATAAGTAAATGAATTCTCCTGGAACACAATGAAGACTTTATTCGGGTACATTGCAACGGTTTCATCAAAATAATCCGCCAACGTCTTTGTGATTTTCGCCGCCGAATTGAATTCTTTGACACTCTTCATGGCCTTCCTTAGGTACACCAAGTCGTAATGGAGCCATGGCGCAAAAATCTTGATTCCGAGATATAAACTGGAAACGGCAGCGAGTATTCCCGTCACCAATAGGAACATCGTGCTGACTGGAAGAAGAAATGATGTGTCATGAAGCTAATAAACCTTGTTACAACCATGTCTTAGATATCATAATCCCGAGATATAGGGCCGAATATAAAACTCCAGACTTAAGTGTGAGACCTCACAAAGTCATCACGAAATATCTAGACTACGTGTGTTTTGCCTGATATAGTGATCGCGAGATATCTAAACTACGTGCGTAAGACCTGATATAATGATCGCGAGATATCTAAACTACGTGCGTAAGACCTGATATAGTAATCACGAGATGTCTTAATCACAAGTGTTAGACCTGATATAGTGATGACGAGATGTTTTAATCAAAAGTGTTAGACCAGATATAGTGATCACGAAATGTTTTAATCACAATTAGACCTGATACAGTAATCACGAAATGTCTTAATCACAAGTGGTAAGACCTGATAAAGTAATCACGTGATGTCTTAATCACAAGTGTAAGACCTGGTATAGTAATCACAATTGCCTTAATCATACGGTTCCTGTTTTTAAATAATCTTGAAAGTATATTTAGGTTTAGAACAGTTCCCTATTACGATTCGCAGTGCTGTTCAAATCCGGATGTAAACATGCCTGAAGGCTGTGTAACGTGTATGTAAAGCGTAGAATAAAGCCTCAACTTACTTGAATTACGACGTTTAGACTAGATGTTCCTATATTTACCTGAAATATTACCTTGACAAACTAGGTGATCCTGTATTTACCTGAATTACTACATCAAACACTAACACTACGAAATCGGGTAAAGTAAAACTACATAACATTACCATACGAGGGAAAGTGAAACTATACAGGAGATCCCAGAGGGATCTTGGCGCCCACCATTGAATGATCTTTATCGGCCCTATGAATGACTGATCTTTTCTCTACTTTCCCTTCTTTCCCTTCTTCCTCTTAATCATTTGATAACAATGGGAATATAGATATGAAGTCTAAGAAAGATCTAAAAATAACTGTCTGAGATATATTGATAAATTTCCAAGGTCAAAATCGAAGATGATCACCTGTCGGCCATTGTTTCCTTGATCAAACACAAAACTTAATGGGCACAACCTGGGACCAAGGGGAACCTAAATATGATGTTTGAGAAATACCAATAACTATCTTCAACTGTCAAAATTCAAGATGGCTGCCTTCAACCATTTTCTTTTCCCGATCAGTCTCAAAATGGATATGGCACAACTAGGGACCAATGGGGCCCGACTTGTGAAGTTTGAGAATTGTCCCTGCAGCACTTCTCAAGAAATAGCAATAACAAACTTCAACTGCCAAAATTAAAGATGGCTGCCTGTCAACCATTTTGTTTTTTCGATCAGTCTTAAAATTGATATGGCACAACTAGGAACCAAGAGGATCCTATATGTGAAGTTTGAGAAATATCCCTCCAGCACTTCTCAAGAAATAGCGATAACAAACTTTGACAGTCAAAATCCAAGATGGCTGCCTGTCGGCCATTTTGTCTTTTCGATCAGTCTCAAAATTGATATGGCACAACTAGGGACCAAGAGGACCCTACATGTGATGTTTGAGAAATTTCCCTCATGTACTTCTCAAGAATTAGCTATAACAAATTTCAACTGTTTCGGCCATCTTGTTTTTCCGATCGGTCTCAAAATGAAGTTAGAGAAATATCCCTCCTATACTTTTCAAGAAATAGCTATAACAAGGATTGTTTACGGACGGACGAAATGCTATTTGAATAGCATTTGATGGTGGGCTAATAAAATTATCATACCAGGTAAAGTTAAAATAGCTAATATGTTTATGAAAATAGAAAGGAAGGGGAAAAGGGAGAAAACGAAATTCAGAAGAATAATAAAGAGAGATGATACGACAATACAACTGATCTTAAACTCTTACTATTTTCATTTTAGTTTTGAACGATATAGGAGATATTTTCATTGTCTTTATCAGGCAAGTTTGGAAAACGTACAGAATAACATTTAGAGACATATTACAATAAATTGAGATATTATCAATCAAAATTCGTCTTTGTCTGGTATACAGCATACAATCAAAAAAAATAATAGACTGCATTTTCACATTAACTCAATACAAATCATACTTTAGACTACTACATGAATAAAGCAATATTGTATGTAAAATATTCAGTTTCCAACATGAAAAAAGGCAACAAGTAACCTTTGTTACACTGGGTCGATGATTTAAAAAAAAATTACGGATGGCTGTTCTCTGACATAATTTGGCAAATCGTTCTATAGTCTTATAGAAGAAGTGATAAAGGATTGGAATGAACTAGACAGTCGGAAATTGAGAAATTCAGTATTTCTCAAGTTGTAGCTATGGCGTGCACATACCCAAGGAGGAAGAAGGTTAGTTCTATAACAAAGTGTTAGCTTATTGTGAAGTTTGTACATCAGGGAAAGTTTCTTCAGTTTTCTTTTTCAGATAGAGGTTCAAGTTGGGATTCTTGATACAATGATTGTTTACTAGAAAAAGAGGACAGGCCAGTAATAATTCGTGTTGCTTCAAAATGAATTTGTACTTTAGTTAAATCTGCCAGAACAACCATCCCAAACTTGACAGGCATATTCCAACACAGGCAATACAAATACTTTATATATTCTTAACAAAATTTTCTTACTTAGCAATTTTTTTTTTTAATTTTCGTAGTACTACTGATACCTTTTTCATGCATTTCTTTTCTTTTATATCGGAAATATGTAATAATAATAATATACAACATTTGATATAGCGCCCTATCTAGCTAACATAAGCTACTCTAAAGCGCTTTACAGTACATAGTTATACAATTAATACAACTAGCATATACATTAAGCAATGCAATATTGAGGATTTCGCAGGAGCTGCCTTATCAGGCGCTTACTACTAGTCCTATGGCACCTGACTTATATCTCCATATGTGTGTATGCCAGTGTGTGTGCTGGAGATGTAAAGACCAGTTTGCATCTGCACTAAATATAACGCCTTATTCGTTATGACTTAAAACACAATTCAGAGTTTTATTACTAAAACATCTGTAAAGAAAGTATATTTCGCGAATTAGATATTCATAACACATCAGTTTTCTGTTGATTAAATTTAGTAAGCCAATCCCGTGACCATTTGTCAAGTTTTTTCCAAATCTCTGTTGATACACAATTCAATATCAGCGTAAGAAGACGAAGAATACATCAAAGAGGTATCATCAGCAAATAAGCGTGAAATACTATTCAAATTCTTGTCAACAATATCATTTATATATACCAAAAATAACAGAGGACCCAACACACTTCCTTGTGGTACACCAGCATTTATGTAACCTATATTAGAATACACAGCTTAGCAGGAAACTTTGGTTGTCTGTTTGAAATGTTATTTTCAACAAATGAAGTCAACCATCTCTAATATCATAAGCATGCAATTTATGCAAAAGACCCCTATGCCAAACTCTGTCAAAAGCCTTCGATATATCACAAAAAAATGACAAGTATGTTTTTTCTTCTAATGAACGGCATATGTTGTGGTAGATTTCTATTAACTGATGATAGACAGATGTGTACAATAATACATATTAGATGTGTACAATAATACATAGTAGATGTGTACAATAATACATATCAGATGTGTACAATAATACATAGTAGATGTGTACAATAATACATAGTAGATGTGTACAATACTGTATAGACGAGTAAACTCTGAAATCTTAACTTTGCTAAACTTTACATACCATTAACTTGCATAATCAAGCAAATTCTTCTGTACAAATACTACATGAAAGTTTGCCTTAAACTTACCAGGCTTCTCAAAAAAGCCGGAGTAAATAGCGAAGGGAAGACAACTCGTGTCACACTGAATGTACTTCCCAGATATAAACAAGTGCCTACACGACCATCGCCACCCTAAAACACAATTAGTATGGTACCTAAACACACATATCAACCGGTTATAGTATCATACTTTTGGACAATTATGTCGTTTGGCTACAGGCTAGCTACATGTTGTACAGAGAGAAAGTCATTTCGATTGTCGCACACCGTAATAATTACAGTCCAGTGTCGCTATATCCATATATACTCACCGTATCCCGATCACAATGTTAGCTTCCTTACATACAAGCTGGTGCACGCGGTAATATGTCACTGTATGCCTGATCCGGCTTCCGTACGCTACAATACGATATGCACGGATGTAACGTTACGTTTTTTGGTTTCCTCCCAAATAAGTTCCCGTCGGCGGTGTATATATGTGTACCCCCTGTTGTACACACATACAGTCTACTAACCCATTGATGCATGACCTACTTATCAAGTTTGTAGTTCAGGTCAGCAATCTACCTTTCTGTTTGCATAACTCGACATTATAATTACCTCATGAGTGAACCCTGCCGTAAGGTGTTACATTTAAGTAGTTTGTATGCACACTACAATATAAGCTGTATTCTGACTGATTAAAGCCGTGTTTATATATCCTTAAGCTGACTGTTCCCTGTTTGTTTAAATAAAGGCTATGTCTCTTGTGAATAGTTATACAAATACATGTATACGTGCACACGTACCAGTGTCGACAATATGTGTGTAAACAATAAAGGGTGGCTGATTGTATTACCGTACAATGGTTTACTGGTAAAAATACCAGCGGATGATGACGTGTTTAGTTGTTACAGTCCAGTGTCCACATGCAGTGGACTCTCGGGTAACCATTTTGACTTTTGCTTCGTTATTTTGTTGTAATGTATAGCCCTAAGTTTCATTTAAATAAAACTGACTGAAAATATCCACACGTTTCATAATAAGGATGTACACCACCGAGAAGTAAAAAAAAACTGTATTATCATTTATTTTCTTAAATGCATTTTTCGAAAAAAGGATCAATTGCATAAAAGAAAGTGGCATAAAAACTATATGTCCGTGTGTTTGTTTTTGTGCTATAATCGAACAAAGGTACCAATTTAGCATAAAATGTGACTTTAGGTGATTATTTTGAGCTGAGTCCATTTGCAGAACAAACGCATACAATGTCTTCCATGCGTGGTATCAGATACATGTTTCCAGAATTGATCAAATTAGTATTTTCTCTAAAATTATAAAAGGGGTGAATGACGTTACCCATACTCCCTATTAAAAAATATATACAAATTTTAGAACATTTTTTGCAGATTTAACGCTTGATAACAAAATATATCCTATTAAATTTTTATATTTAAGAATTAAATTGAATATGTTTTTTTTATGTTATGGAGCTATAACACACAAAAAACGGAGTGTACTCTCATCATAAACCGCGATCATAAAAAAATATATTCAATTTAATCCTTATAATATAATCTACTATACACATGAATCGCTGTGGAAATCCACTTTTATTGGTGGATTCTTTTCTCTTTAGAAATTATTACGCTGCTGCATCAGCCAATCAAAAGTGACGTTACAAATGGCGACGCCATATTTTATGTTATGGGATAAATAACATATTTTTTAAGCTAATGAAATAATAAAGGAATCAAAAAGAATATATGTTTCCTTTTCTAAAACAGTCACAGCAATTGGGGATCAGCTGAGTCATCTGAACATCCAATAAGGGCTGGAATTGGGAATCACGTTTCCCGTCCCCCTAGCTACTACCTATAGTATAACACTTTGCATTTTTTGTTATTTTGAATATTTTGCTATCTTTTCTCAAAAGAGTAACATGTGTAGGATAATAGACCGGAAGGGTTCTGTTTACTATTTCCCAGTTTTTAAAACAGAAGTGTCCATAACCAACAGGTCATTGTAAGTAAAACAGAAGTGTCCATAACCAACAGGTCATTGTAAGT
>JAULCA010435777.1:0-11041 GCA_032360845.1 Crassadoma gigantea | reverse complement strand
TGCAATTATACAGTGCAATTATACAGTCAGTACAATTATACAGTACAATTATACAGTGTAATTATACAGACAGTACACTTATACAGTGCAATTATAGACTTTTATTGAGGTTTATAAGTGCACTTTAAACGATTGTGAGAACAAATATTGACGCGTGGTCCGAGGTAAGCCTTATTTTTGCTCAAGCCGACAATTTGAAATTTAAAATTTGTGGTATTATATTTAAAATAATAATTGTGTAATTACTATGTCAGTTGGAATATGTTTTTAATGCATAAGCTTTTGACTTTCGGGTTTGAAATGACATGTCATTTTGATACGTGTTTAAGTGCTTCAGATTTCAGGTAAAAAGTCATCTGCTGTTGAAGCAACAGGTTTCTTCGGTGTTTTACAAGTCCAAAGCATCAGACAAAGACATAAACGAAAGCATCTTATTATCCGTGGTTGGGGTTTGGGTTGGGGGTTAGGGGGCTTTCGCCGAACCTGTATAAGTTTTAATAAGTTCCAATAAGTTCCAACATCTGAAATGCAGTGTACACGTAAAATATCGTCAGGAGATACAGATAATTGCATGCAATGCATAACTACCTGCACATGATGAATACTATGCTATGGTTACGTAATAAACACATAAACTATCCCACCAACACCCTCCCCTGGACCTACACAAATTAGTCTGACGGGTCATTATCCTGTAGACGACTAATAAAACTTCACCGTACTGTTGTAATAAACTATCTTCGTACAGCTGATTATTGTAGAAAATACTTATCGGTGTTTTCTATAATTCTGCCAACCTCCCAGGGGAAGCAACTGTTACAGTGCCAACACATATATATTGTTATAATTACGTCAATAACGCAGTAACCTTTCTATTTTCAGTTAGATTGGGAGGTGGTTATATGGTTGGGGTCGGTATGGACGGTCTGTATTGATTGACTCTACATACCTGTACTTCCTCTTAAATTCCCCCCCCCCCCTCCCCCCAAAATAGAAAATAAGAACAAACGAAAACATTAAAATCAGTTTTCTAAAGTATTAATATATATGTAGAAGCTCCGTTCCACCCTGTCGGACACTAACGTGCATTATTTTTTTCTGGCACAAAACCAGTGAATCGTGTTCATTTTTGTTAACTGTAATTAAAAGATTAAAGCAGCATGTTCCTCTAAACTTGTCGCAGCGTTAAATATCGTTGTAACCAATCACTCGGACATCGTCGGGTTTTTCCGGCAACTGCAAGTTATTCCGGAATGACCCGATGTGCGATTGTGTGGAATAGCCAACATGGCCGTTTGGCCAAAAAGGTAATAATATCAGACAATCTTTTCGTCGTTTTATAGAGGAACGTGTGCTAAACAATGCTATCCCGTAGATTTTTATTATTATTGATAGACAAGTGTTCGTTATATGTACAATCGGATTAAGCTCGGCTGTTTCCGTAAAATAACATTTCATGTGACGGAAAAGGGTCAAGTGATCCAATGGATTTTTAGTATGCATGATTACTGAGAAATGTATTTTTGTTCAAAAAGTAAGAAAAAAAAGGTACAAATCGAGTCTTTGAAAAGTAAGAACGGGCGCATCATTTTTTTTATAACGTTCATTTGTCAAGAGAGATAAGATATTACTCTGCTACATGTTTGATTTGTACATTGTAAGGGAGCATACACCGTTAAGAAAGGCAATGATATCCTTTTACAATCATCACTGATGTTCATTTAAACTAACCACCGATTCATGCACTCGTTTGTAACGCTATGACTCTTCACAAATGTAAGATGATATTTGACAATGTTGTGTAATGCTACCGGTGTTGCTTTAAAATCACCGCTTGTGTCCGTTTAAGATTACTACTTTCAAATGAACCTTTTTGAGACATTATTAAGGAAATGTATTATTGTAAGATCGTGACTAGGAAAAGCCAGGGCCAACATTTGATACAAAAGGATAGTTAAAAACGGACCACCGTTAGTACAGTGTAATAAAGAATAGTGTCGTCAACCCCGAATCAATGGAGAGGTACCTGAATTACTCGGTCGCAGTTAATCCAACGTTTACTTATTTTGACGGCATTTGAGAGTCAAGTGCGTTCACGGAATTGAACCGGTATTGTTATCCGAATGAAGACTGAATGGATTTTCTTGCTTTTTAAATTGTGAAAGAAATTCTCATTCACTTCATTGCAATATCTGGTGTCTATTGAAACCCTAGTCGAGTATTGTTCGTTTTTTTTCTGTGATGATATCATAGTACTAGTAGCAAAATGGCGGTACACATAATATACAGGTATACTCTCCATTCACTCGGGGTTCACGACACCACTTTTATTTATGTGCGGTTTAAAGAGGCTAGAGAACCAATGTAAACATTGGAATATCTAGTTCCATGGTAAAACATGAAAACAAAAAATGAATTAAGTTTTTTTTTTTATAATTATGCATGTTCATCAAGAAATGTAGTCAATGAACAAAAATCAATACTTAAATGTTTGGGGAAAGACTGAATAAATTAACGAAAAATATAAAAAAAAAAAAAAAAACACAAAAAATCCCACAAACGACCAGACGGAGAGAGAGGGGGATATACATGTACCATGGGTCCCCGATATTCCAGCCACATTTGTTCTCGGCAAATTTTCTGGATTGTTACTTGCATAGTTGCTTTTATTGTGAGATTGTCAGATAACAGAGACAATTTGTACAGAAAAGGGACCAAAGGCTACCCTATAATACTGACGGGATATGTTGGGACACCCAAACCGATGGTGCGCGACTGTTTTTGATAAAAGCTAACAATACGTTCACGGTTCTGAACAGTTAGGGAGAGTTAGGGTGAACCACGTGTATTGACGTGGTCTGTGGTGTCAAATTATATGTACAAAGTCACCTACTTATCTATCGAACTACTTATAATGTTAACACCCAGCTTTCGTATTCAAAGCTACCTCAAATATGAATTTCATTTCATTCAAAGTTAACTCAGCCTAATCAAGATATCGGGCACCGCGAGTTGTCGTTCTTTACACTTTACATCTAAAACGCTAAACACCCTAGATTCGTGATACAAAGAGGTTTTGCCTTTCTCATTTTGTTCTCACGAAATGGTTGTAAAATATCAAAGATTTTTTTCTCCTTCTTGATGAAACGTTTCATTAAGTCGAAGTGTAAAAAATGGATTTTGAATAAAAAAAAACATTTTCAAACTTGAAAATCAAATTTCGATAAAATTATGATTATCTTCAAGATGATTTTTCTTTATACTTTTTTTTGTTTTGATTTTTGTTTAAGTTTTAAACCCTAAAGAAACTACTTATTGCAAAACAAAATGTCTGATAAAGGTAAAATTTCTGTTTGGCCAAGAATCTTAGCACTTGAGCCTTTGGCAAAAGCTATATTTCAAGGGAAATAACTCAATCATCCTTCAATTTACACTCGCCTTACGACGGCACAGTTACTTCCCTTAGATAGTGAATGCCACCAGAGAATCCGTGATGTGCACAGTTCGGTTGCTCCGACTGAATCGCGATATCGATTTCTCCGTGCGAGACGGTGCGAGGAATGAATGCCACATACGTGTAAAATCGATTGTGTATGCGCGTGAATTGTTTACATAAACCAGACTCATTATATTTGAGTATAAAATATTCAGCGTTGCTTTCTAATATCCAAACACTGTCATACGCCAAACTGATTGGTTTCGAGTGTTTGTACATATCTGTTTTAAATGCTTATTCAACCAAACCATCACGTGTTTCCGTTTTTTCTATGTCTGATAGGAGGTTTCACGCGTATTTAAATGGATTTCTAAATTCTGTTATCATTTTTGACCTTTTTGCACCATATATTTGATTAATGGAATATATAATGTATTGCATCGGTGAAATAATGATGTTGATATATATATTATATATATAAATAACCTAATGTTGAAAAATGGTCCACTGTTGTCATGTTGGTTCAAATCTCGCGTTGTCTAGATTTGGTTTAACACTATAACTACTCTTTTGGTTATGACTGTACGGTACAAACGCATACAATATCTCAACGAAGAGTGTTCATGTATTAAAATATGGGAATAATCGCTTTCGTATTCAAATGATTCATCGCTGATTGCAGTTTACTTATCAATGTTTCCAGCTTCATTTACACTTTACAGTTATGTCCGGACATCAATATAATGATGTGTTTATTCTGAAAATAGTCCGTGCATTTTGTATATCTAAGCTATATATAGCCCGTATCATAGATGGCCGAACCATATTCATTTGCAGATTAGTTTGAAAATTGTCCAATCTCACACAAAATGCAAGAATATTTATGGTGACGCCATTTTATCTACATATCACGTGATTGCAAAAACACCGATGATAGGTTGTTCTTTGTTTATGGTGTTTGCATAGTTAGTTTCCATGAAATACCAATATCAACTTATTTCAAACTGCTTATGCTACACTTGTTAATACATAAGTACAACTGTGCATACCATTAATGTATACACATATACAGCCATATTGATCAGCTTTTAGCTAGTATTCACAGTGACAATTATAATGCCAAAGGAACTATTCAAAATCTCGTTTCACGGATTCACATGTACATTTTGTCTATTTGGCTGCACATCATATCTGACATGGTGGTTTGTCAGATTTCCACTACAAATGTTTCTCCGTCTGAAAAGTACGCATCAACCCCTACAATTACCGGCTGTCTAATGTCCATTGATAGAAACGATGTATTATAGCTGCATTGATGTATGGAAATAAGCCGATAGTTTCCCTACCCGTGTTACCTCACAGATACCCCGAAGTCTAGCTATAGCTAACGGCATCATGGCTACCTGTAACAGACTAACAGGTCTACATGTAATTCGATAGCATTCACAAATAAACACAATTTCATCATTATGATTAATATAATGTTTAAACGTTTGAACTCGTTGTAATAAAAAAGGTGTCATTTTGTCAGCTCTAAATTATAGTTCGTAAATGAATGCCGAATATAACATATATGTAAGCAGAGCAATTTTAAGCTTCTGAATTGTTATTGAGACCCGGATGACGCATCAGGTGCTCGCCATCGAGTTCTGTCAATGTTTGGTTTATAATTAAACTGTTCTGGTTTTTCGATGCACTGCACAAACATTGGCTAAAGACATGTCTGTTTAACTGGGAATGTTTTAAAGGTAACTTAATCAGAATGCACTGTTAGTCTATCGTTTTAGATCATTAATAGCAGATAGCGTTACAGCAGAACGTTACCATGATCGGAATGTTGCCTAACAGGCCCAGGAGTCCTTATTTGTTGAGATTCTCTGTGCTGATCGTGCGTATTACACACGCCGATAACAGCACTTTCTGTTTCTCACAACTTCCGGTGGCATCCGCATTTTAAAAAGTTCACGCATCTCCCGCGGATGGAGTCCGTGTCCGTATAAACTGAGTATACCTGAAAGAAATGCAAATTTCAGCTTTTTCTTTTGTACTTTTTTCTTTTCCTTTGACAAAGAAATTGAATAAGGTTTTTTGCCAGAAAAATTGAACCATGGCAGAGATAATCATTGGATGAAGAGTTGTCTTCTGGTTTCCATTGAAATATGATATTTTCATGGCTTCAAAAGTTTTGTAATTTGTGATGAACAATTGCCTAAAGAGTGAGACAGTGGTATATGCTGATAGTATGTATCGTGGTAATATTGTCTATATAGAAGTATGACATATGCAAGGTGGTAGATTGTGTATCGTGTTTATTGTATTTGAGACAAAACGTATGGTGGTATAGCGTGGTGTTTTCGGGTGAGATAGAGGCATGGTGTATTGTGTATCATGTTTATTGTAATTGAGACGAATGGTATGGTGGCATAGCGTGGTATGTTGGGGTGAGATAGAGGTATTGTGGTATATTGTAGTTCGTTTTTATTGTAATTAAGACGTATGGTATGGTGGTATGGCGTGGTATATTTGGGTGAAATAGAGGTATTGTGGTATATTGTGTATCGTGTTTATTGTAATTGAGACGAATGGTATGGTGGTATAGCGTGGTATATTGAAGTAAGACAGAGGCATGGTGGTGTTATATATATAAGTATTGACATTCCATGCCAGTATCGGCTGTACCGTACTCTCGTGGCGAGATGGCGTAATTGATTATTCCCACCGCAGCCAAAGAACAACTTCTCCAAACCAGCCCGAACGATGCCGGTACTAAACACACACACACACACACACAGTGAATAGGGGCTAGAGGGAAATGACAAAGCATCGGGAACAAATTAAAAAAATTCTGCTCGGTCAAAGTAAAGGTTTATGTACAATGACGGCACAGAGGTTTCGGGCATCGTATGTTTATGATACGGAATACATTTTCTTTTATATATTTTGATCTTCTTAAGATATATGGTATAAGGATAGGGATCAATCTTACAAGATATTATTTAATTCACAATCAAATTGTATAACTGCAATGAAAAAATAAGTTCGTGAAAAGAACCTTGTCTGGTTCTGAAATGTTCCCTCAACCATATCTGGGTCTGAAATGTTCCCTCAACCACATCTGGTTCTGAAATGTCCCCTCAACCACATCAGGTTGTGGATGTACTTATGTGTAAGTAATAAAATCTTGCCAGTGTTAGCTATGCCTGTTTTGAGCCGATATATAGGACATCTTGTCTCAGACATTTCTATACTAGTTGTTTGTTGTTGTTTGTATAGTGTCTCGGAAACGTTCCAGACATTTTTGAGTGCCGTAGTCCACAACAACATTTTCCCGCCATGATATCCGCTCGGAACATCCGCACGTGGAGACCTCGTCCCCTGGGACGGCATTAATACCCTACATCGTTTAGAGCGCGCATCATTTATTGATAGGGAAGGTTCGATTCATGACTCCCCCTCTGACCCCGTCTGTTCCTACTTTGTACCATGACAGTAAATATACATCAACCAAACGGGTAGCACCGGAAGTTACGATAACAACGAAACATCCGATTCGGAAAACGTTTTTTAGAGACGGAACTTTTAGGGCTTCTTTTTTGTTGTTGTTTTCATCGCGACTGGCATTAAGAAATACCCATTTTCACAATTTTACTGTACGTTCACGTGAAGATGCTATGACTGAAGCTAGACATTCCATACTTATTGTTAAATGTGTTCAAATATAAAAAAAAATACCCGTGAATCGATTAATATTCATGACCCAAGATCAAGGCTATATCCCCGACAGTCCATCATTGAAAATTAGATTCCCTGACACATACTTCTTTATCAATATTGCATTTCATGGTGTCCGGAGTCTCATATTTATATTTCGAACAAAGTCTCTCTGCCGGAAAACGTGCGTACACATTACATAAAACTAGAAGGCCGTAGAAAAATAAGACACACGCCATAAGACAAATCCTTCACTAGTACTCATATTTGAAAATTGACAGACTTTTCATTGCCATATCAAAATATAATTTTGTGCAAGAACATTTTGTAGTTTGCATTCAGTTGTAGAAATTTTCAAACAATCTTTTATTTTGATTTGATAGTTAAGATTTAGATCTTACATGTATCTAAGACTATTTCAAGAAGACACAGCATTTAAGAAATTGCAGTATAAGTATAGGTTACTGTAATACAATTTCAATAAAAAAAGGAACGGAAGCTAAAGGCGAAAAGTAACATTTACAAGCACTTGACACAGAAACTCTTGGTGGTCGGGTGTCGCGGCACATTTTCTTTTCAACAAGAGTGGCCGGGGTTCGATTTCCCGAATGGACGTGAAAAAGGATGTTCTCCGGATTCCGGATACTCCTGTTTCCTCCCACATTTAGACCCCCCCACCCCCCTCGCGCTTATATCCGGGCTAACAAGAGTGATTAATATAAATTATAAAAATTTGTTTCATAATTCTATTAAAATCAAGTTTATAATAAAAAAAAGAGAAGCTCAAGCTGGAAAAAATACTCAAGGAAACGGTGAGTATTTGTACATGTTTCATTTGAGAATATTTGTTAAAGCAATTTGAACAAAAGGTAAACCCCCCTACTCCATGACTGAACTTTTACATGTTCCAGATCGTAACCGCGGTGCCCCTGATTATTTCAGAAGTAAATGTTTCTGTGTCAATAGTCAATAAACGTCGTCTGCAATTTCCAATTTTCTGTTGACGTTATTTGTTACTTCGGTAAATAAATAAAATTGGATTCCATATCGTTATATCTACATTGTATTAATATCGAACGTTTCTAAGTGGTATGGTATCGTAGTATTTCCTAACATAATGACATTTAATCGCGATTTTGAGTTTTTTTGCTTTAAACTTTAAACTGGTCAATTGATTGGGCACAAGCTATTAATCTGTTAAAGATAAAATCGCATGTGTGTATAAGTATATCTCCTGGCTTGTCTGATAGTGTTAGATACCAACACCTTTTATCGTTGGCTTCTCTTATTAGCACAGGGACCTGCTAATCAAGTACATGTTTTCACTTTAGACTTATCCTGATGTTTGGGGTGTATTATTAAACGCATTAACCCCGAGTAGAACAACATCCCCTGTGTGCCGATCGTAACCCAAGGAACGTCTGATAAGTCTTCTTATCATCAGGATAACGCAGCAGTAAAGCCGATTCTCGGGTCTATATTGTTCGTGCATTACTTATAGAGATGCTTTTCATTTGTTGTATGCTTTTCATTGGTTCATTTAATACATTTGAAATATGTCATAGAAATGTTCAACTCTATTCTTTATTGGTTAATTTGAATATAATTCAGAATGGATTGCCTTGCTGTGTTACAACTATATATGGAACGAAACATATGGGGACACTTTGGGTCAGTTTGTAATGTCTGTGCACTGGACATCGTTTACGTTATGGTAGCTAGTGTCGATTACCTTACTACGGCGATGACACTGCCAGCCATTTCACGTGTATTTGAAAAAGAGGAACCTAAGGGTACTCGGTGTCAGCCATATTTACGCCAGCAGACGTTCAGGTACCAAACACTGACAAGCGTTTTGTAGCTGTAGACCACAGGCCAGTGATTTATAAGGAGGACAATCTCCGTTCAAATGTTTGTTCTCATATATACAGCCAGTCCATCCCCTACTTCAACCATCTTGTCCAATGTGCACTTCTGTAGACAAAACACACACGCCAGAACCATGTGTTTATCAATAGAACGGAAATTGTGGAGGCATTCTAAAATCAATACGTTCTAAGAGGCCCAGTGTTGGACAAAGTTGGTTGTGCAAAGATGAAAATATATTATTACGCATCATCAAATGATGTACCTAATGCACTGTGGCAAAGTACGTATATTGACGTCGATGTTGATAGGTGTTTTAACAAATCTATTTGAATTGAGCAGTCTTGCAATGTTTACCTAAATCAATGTTACATGTTCACAATGGTGTAAATTGATACTTTGACATAATTGAAGTCGTGTTTGACCTTGACATTGCGTTTTGATTTCACTTAATGTAAGTAGTCAGTGACCTTTGACACAAAATTGCTGAATACATTGAGTATCACTTAGCCTTTTGCGTATTGTTGGTTTTCCGTTTTTGTTGAAGTCGTCCCTGATAGATTGCAATTCATCTTGTTATTGCGCTTTAAATGAAAAATCGGTCTTGAAACTTTTATGTACTACTGCGTTTTAATGAAACTCGTTCTATGTCTTTTGTACCACTATATCAATGCACAGTAAACATTGAGTTAGAGACAGCGATGGCCAAGTGGTTAAGGTATCTGACATTCTGCTACCGCTAACCCTCCACTACTACGTCGCGGGGGGTTCGAGGCCAACGTGGGATAGTCGAAAGGTACTGGCCGTAGATCGGTGTTTTTTTCCGGGAACTCCAGCTTTCCCCCACCACCAGAACCTGGCAGTCCTTCAATGACCATAGTTGATAGGACGTAAAACACAATACCAAAATAAAAACAAACCGTGACCTTTGACATTGACTTTCTTATTAACGTTTGTTTAGTTTTGGACATTGGTATGAGTTGAGTTTAAGTTTGAATTTTGACCCGTTAAATATATCCTCACACCAGACATTGCCTCACACACGGTCCAACGTTAATAATATATTATTCAAATGCTTGACGATATATAGCGTAGTCGCCATGGGTCTAGAATCCGTGTCTACGTAGTTTTCACCAAATAGATTTGTTTTCCGAGGATCTCAGTAATAAACGAGTACCTTCTCGATATATGCCATTATTAGACCGCATGTAGGGATTACATTACCGAAACCATTTTCTTCTCTCTGCAATAATCATCATGAATTCAAAAAGAGCAACACACCGATTTGTATCACAGCTGTAAAAGCATGTAACAAATTAAACGCGTCTACTGCGCCTAGTTTAATTCAAATCAATGTCTTCACGCAATTTACATTTTCTAACTCAGACAGCATAATACATGTATATATGTTTTTATATTCCGACAACATCAATGATTTATCATGTCGTGTCATAGAGAGGCACAGAACCTCTCAAAACACAATGAGAGTATACCTGTCTGGTCACAAGAGAAAACAAGCTCCAGTTGGTTGATTCTATGTAGATTGTCTCTCGAATATGTGTGAACTCGTGTATGGGGTCTTGCTGAGTGTATATTGATTCTGGGCTTGATGCGGAGAGAACAGGTCAAAATACCATCTATACGGAAAACATTAAACTATTCTCCAATCGCTACGTCTCCATTTGGGAGTTCCATCACAGCCATTACGCAGGGTCTGTTGGTACCAATAACATGGACGGACTGTCGGGTATAGAGACTTACGAGAGACGGGACGGACTCTTGGGTATAGAGACAAACGGGAGACGGGACGGCGCGTCGGGTATAGAGACAAACGGGAGACGGGACGGACTGTCGGGTATAGAGACAAACGAGAGACGGGACGGACTGTCGGGTATAGAGACAAACGAGAGACGGGACGGACTGTCGGGTATAGAGACAAACGGGAGACGGGACGGACTGTCGGGTATAGAGACGAACAGGAGACGGGACGGACTGTCGGGTATAGAGACACACGGGCGACGGGACGGA
>JAULCA010435766.1:0-11042 GCA_032360845.1 Crassadoma gigantea | reverse complement strand
TGGGGTGTTGGTTGTAGTAGTAGTAGTAGTAGTCGTACTGGGGTGTTGGTTGTAGTAGTAGTAGTAGTAGTAGTAGTGGTACTGGGGTGTTGGTTGTAGTAGTAGTAGTAGTGGTACTGGGGTGTTGGTTGTAGTAGTAGTAGTAGTAGTAGTCGTACTGGCGTGTGTGTTGTAGGAGTCGTAATGGAGTGTGTGTTGTAGTCGTTGTACTGGGATGCTTGTTGTAGAGTAGAAATTCATTATTTATTTAGAGAAGAGACTTATATAGCTTACGAACCCTTTGACCGCCGAAAAGATTCACGGAATAAGGAGTGTTACAGTTCACACCACGAACGAACCTGACATTTACTTGTACAACATCCTAAATAAACTGGCGTCTATTGTATAACATAGGTACAGTGGGATCACCTATAGACAATCCAGGCAGAACGCGTTCCGTTGTAAGGCTGATGTATCAGTGATATAATTATCGTTTAAATGAGACCTCGTTGTATACGATAACAATGTTATACACATGGTATTCCGTACTTATAAGTAAATACACCTTAGTGCATATGTACGCAGTGCTTATACATAAGCATTACACGGCGAACCCAACTTGTCACATCATCGTTACGAAAAGTACTTCAATGTTTAACAAAGCACTATAATATCGTTTATATTTTTAGCACTAGGCCTATATTATAATACATCCGGGTATATGACCTCTGTCAATGTTTCACAACAAAACTGGATTTTTTTCACTTGTTGGTATTTTTCATTTTTGTTACTTGTGTCAATATGTTACAAACAGTGGTTTGTATATGTTATCAGGGTTGACCATATTGGATCCTGGCCAAACTGTTATCCTACTCAACAATTTGAAAAAAAAGTCTGCCCTTAAGTGTCATGTGGATCAACACGTTCTGAATTTCTCTACAAGATTTGTTTCTGCATTACGCTGTTCGCAATGTATTTCCAATTGTTCTGATGGCCCCTCAATTCCTGGTTTAATATATTTGTGTCATCTTCGAGGTCTGAAAATTCGAATTTCTCTGATGGACCCTCAGTTCCTTTCCTAACGTATTTGTGTAATCTTCGAGGTCTACAATTTTCAATTACTCTGATGGCCCTTCATTGCATGTTCTAATATTTTCGTGTTATCCTCAAGTTCTATTTATTTCCTTTGGGTTCTTGCCGTGTGGTGTGTTTTGTCCATTTCACACGACCTATTGCTAGAAAATCAAAACATGCCAGTCAGCCCTGGTACTTGTGTATTGTTTGTTGTCCATTGCTCACGTTTTTACTTCCCGTTACATCCCTCTCCAGTTTCAATAGCACCCGAGTACTCTCGCGTATGATGAACTCCTTTGTAATTCGCGTCACATCGAATTCTGAACATGAGCGTGCTGAAATCAATTACAACAGTAATCCTGCCTGTACGAGGTCGGAGTGGTACGGATCTCTGTACATTGTATCAGATATAATTCGACATGCAAATTGCAAACAATGCAGTTTAGTGAAGCACTGCAGTTATATTAGCCAGATTTTGTTATTTCCATCATCAATTGTATTGAACTTAAAACCACCTCTGCTTTCCTGCAAACAATAGACATTGTGTTTATGTTTTGTCGACTGCTTTCTGAAAATTAACATTGATTGAGTGTTTTAATGGATAAATTAAGATTAGTCCAGCCAAATAATTATTGATTAGATAAACAGATGTAACAGAACTTTTCATTCCGAAAAAAAATATATATCAAGGTACGTTTGTCATTTTATGGACTGAAATATATTCAGTCTGAAGTGGCCGCGTTGGCCAAGTGGTTAAGGCGTCTGACATTCTGCTACGACTAGCCTTCCACCACTAGGTCGCGGGTTCAAGACCTACGTGGGGCAGGCGCCAGGTACTGATCGAAGGTCGGTGGTTTTTCTCCGGGAACTCCGGCTTTCCTCCACCACCAAAACCTGGCACGTCCTTAAATGACCATAGCTGTTAATAGAACGTAAAACACAAACAAACCAAACCAAACCAAATCAATCTGAAGATTATCTTTTTAAATGAAAATTGCACATCAAGATATTTTTTTCAGAAGCGCATTCACGTTTTCTTGATTTATTGGTCAAAACCCTGGTTTGTTTAGCGAAAACATTACAACACATTACACTGAGTATTGGTATCCAATATAAAGTGATTCAAAACACTGATAGACAAAGTACTTTAATAGTTATCATATAAAACTCATGGACAGATTTATATTCTCCTTATAAATATTCCTTCAAACATGAAAGCAGACTAGCACATCAATAGCACGGCAGTACTTCACGTGATTTTGTAGGAGTTAGGATGAACTCCAGATTAATTAATTATAAGCTTTGGGCGGTCTATAAATAGAGGCACTGTAAGGGACAAGAAAAGCTATATTTGTCCGGGTAATGCGTTTTGTCTCACATCCAGCGGACGTTAAGCCACAATAAAAATGTCCTTATCAACTATCCTGAAGGTGTAATTCATCTAGATAAACGGAGCAGATAGAATAAAGTACATTACACAATTACGGTGCGAAGTACTATCACGGATTTAATGCTGACTTAGAGGCATAGATTGGTTTGTATAGAAAGAAAATACAAAAACGATCTTTTAAATACTATTTGTTCATTAAACCTCTCTTCCTTGTTCAATCTGTTAACGCTGTGGTTGAATGATACAAATAAGAACATAACCATGTTGTTATCATAATACGTTACATGGATACTTTGTCCCTGCAGGAAGGGCGTAAGAATTGGGATCTTATCTTTTCTCTTCTTTCTAAACAACTTTCTTTTTCCTAATGTCTCCCTTGACAATGCATCACTTTTGGCCATAAGTTGAGCGTTCGCCCCTGTAAGGAAGGCTTTAGGTTCTGTCCCGTGGCCGAGACTTACCAAAGTCTTTAAAAATGGTAGTTTCTACTCCTGCTTAACACTCAGTAATTTAGGAGTAGGTCGACTGGTTCGCCCGTTGTAAGTATAATGATACCTGGTGGGATGTCCCGCTGGGTGTCTTCAGCAGTATGTTTCAGTGAGGTAGCGCTAAAAAGTAAGCATCAGTACCGCGCTATCACAAGGAGACAGACACGAACATATCGCAGCCTCTCAAAACACACACGCATTCACTACACGCATGCATATTGCACGCAGGGGAGGCTGTCCTTAAATGACCTTCGCTGTTAATAGGACGTTAAACAAAATAAAACCAAACATGATGACTTAATCAACAGTACTGTTGTCACTTACGCATTTAGCTGCTTTCAGACGACATTCATAGGAAATATGAATACCCACTGGACACACAGGGAAAATTCAATGAATTCGGTCTGAAAGCAGTTCAATACTTATATTGACATCTTTGAAATATGTTATTCTTAAAGAGTAATCAACTATATTTATAGATATTCAGTATTATCTTAGCAACTAGTGTTTTATCGTATATATGTTTTCAATGACGAGAACAGCGATCTGTTGAGGGAAAATATCCATGTAACAATATTTAGGACATCAACAATTTGTTCATTGTGTTCATAGCCTTAATACTTTTTTATAACGATTGAAAGTAATTAAGCACTGAACTGCTCTCAGCTTGCATCATTATTGCCTATGAATGCCAAATAAAAAACAGTTCAATACAAATTTGTACCATTTTTGGAATATGTTAAGTTAATAAAAAAATGAAATCAACTTTTTTAAATTTATCATTTAGCTGCAACATTTGAATGTATCATACACATGTGTTCAATGAACAGTAACTGATCAGAGAAAGTCGAAAAGCATCAGGGGTACCCAACTTTTACAACTTTTTACATCGTAATAATCATGGCGTCAACGATTTTGACATGACATTCATGGCTGATATATATGTCTTGTGAATGCGGCAGGTATTTAACTTCAGCGCAACAGCTATGTCATATAAAGACGAATATCTTGTGAGAAAAGAAAGACTGGGTAAGCGAGAGTGAAAGACAAACATCTTAAGTGTTACTATTGGGGCAGCATAGATCAACTTTGTTTTCCTTTGCTGCATGAAACACCGAAAATAATCAACAACTCTGCAAGGGTCCACTTTAGTCGCCTCTTCCAGCATGCCGTTAGATGCTGCACATTGTTGATGATGTTATGTAGAACGGCCGTATATGTTTAACCTACAATAGTCACCGTCCTTATGACATCGCCGTTATATAACCCCACTTTAAAGCGGCAATGCCCAATGATGGTAAATATTTAAAGCTAAGAATATACTAGACCGTACTGTAATCACTATGGTAAAAAGACATACTACTAGATACTTCAATAACTATACTGTTTCCTGCTAGATTACATTAACTGATATCGTTTGTTCACCGCATAAAGATACATTTTGTACGAAAATCACCTTTGCGCCTATTTGTCCATTGAAACGTATGCATGCGTTTTCTCATATAAAAATGAATAAAAAGGTATTGCAAGATAATTCCATCCAAAACCTAATGACAGTGTTTTAAAATAGAGTATGGGGTTCTTCAATAACTCGTGGATAAGTTTTTATTACCATTTACTCCATAGTTATTTAGTTGAGATTAATTATCTGTTTGCACAGATATTACACGTTTGATTTGATGGCGGTTGTTGTGATCACACGTGTCCGGTTTATCCCTATTCTTCTGTCTCAAAGCGGGTTTGGTACAGACCACAAATCAACCGGGATATCCCTCGCAAATAAAACTAAGAAACTATATAAGGAAACACATTAGTTGGCTTAACTAAATACGAATAAAACTTTTTAGTTGACTGTTGCATGGTACTGCATAATACAGCCATTTTCACTGTTTTACTCGCCAATTCCTATCTCTAGAATAAAAACTGCAAAATTATATTTTACTCGGTCGTGGAAATGACCATGTATGTAGTAATAACGGTACGGAGAGTTTGTTAGGTCAGATATTAACACAACGGCATCATAGATAAATTGTATTGCTATGTGTTCAAAGATTAAAGATCAAAGATTAGTTTTAGCGTATTATATTATATGAAAATTGGACTTGGAGGGATACTGGTGTTTGAGTAAAGGAATATTCATGAATTCCAAAGAAGAAGCCTTTCATATACAACAGTATCCTCCTTTGTATTTTCTATCACACTCATCATATATACTTCATACATAATATAGTATACATCAGTTCCCATTACTGATACAATTAGGAGTTTTTGTCATATTGGTTTTCATCTTGTAAATCTTTAATTTTATTTATTTTAGAAAAATCTGCTGTAGAGCAAGCGTGTTTAACGTTATATAAAGACCAATCAGTAATAAAGCCGACAACACAACTAGGGGACATCGTAAAGATACGTGCTCAATCCCTTCTTCCTACAATAGTTACGTGGTTCCGAAAAGATTTGTCAGCTGAACTCAAACAAAACCCTGCTTAACGACATATATTGTATAATCCTTTAAAAAGATGTGTTATACTTAAACACGTTTTCCTTAAACAGATAAACAACAAATCTGTGTCACGGAAATACTTAACGTGCAAATTTAAGTTGTGCTGAACATTAATATTCTGACAATATATTAACGTTGTTTTGTGTACGAGTACATTAAGCTAACAATGCAGATGATTCTTGCCTCCAAGAAGGTTATCTGGACTACAAGCATTACTGGAGAATACTATCAGAATTCTCTACGTAACAGATTCATTACTAGCGTGGCGTGTGATGGGTTATAATGAGGAATGCGCTGTAAATGAGGAAACGAGATAGCAGTCGAATGTAGATAATCCACTAATCCGATAATCTCCGTTGACAAGTGTCTTTTGTAGGAGGTTCAAAGACGAAGATCCGTATATATTCCGGAATTTTGTTACCGGCTTTGTAAAGTATGACAGTAAATTAGGACGACCACTTGATAGAAAAGTGTCTACGGAAGGAACAGAAATTTTCGAACTGGAAAAATGGCATATATCAATGTAAGTAATCCATCTTTTAACATACCAGTTATACTGTTTACGTATAAACTGAGTCAGATTTTTTCAGATATATATATATATATATATATATAAAGTACGATAATGATAATTCAGACATGACAACCAAGAATTGTATGTAATGATTGTTAAAATAAATGCTCAATAACAATTGTACTCATACACATGTACTCTGTTCAAGAATCACTTTGAAGCTTTCCACCAAACAACCATATGATAGGCATAATTTGGAGCCAATACTGAATACTGAAAATAAAATAAAAACGTCAAATAGTTTCAGTAATATATGGCTTCAGGTTCATGAAACTTGAATCTGAGATTAATTCTTAATATTTCGATTTTATTCAAGCTAGTTATGGAACATTCGTAATAATTTTCCTCATTATTTCATGTTTATTATGATTTAGTTAAAATATCGATATTTTTAGTTCATATTGTCTGTTCTTCTGTATTTTCTTGCAAAGCAAGGGCACAGCACAGGTGATGTTCTAACGTAAAGCATTTATTCAGTTTGATAATTTTTAATTTTGTAATTTTTTTTTATAAAAACCAATTAGGATAAGGACTATTTTGCCAAAATGAAATGATATCGAAAGCTATGGAATGTAAGATGGGTTATTGACCTTCCCGTTCTATTTTCCCCAAATCCAATATAACGTGAAACATACACTATCTTTATATTAAGCCGTATTGTTAAAAATTATTTCGGCGAATTTAATATGATGTGATAAAAGGAATACATATATTATATAATTTGTAGTACTAGTAAACTCACGCGGGTTATTTCAACATGAGGTGAAAATATTATTAATGTATATAGTAGGTAGTAATAATAAGATTTTTGGGCGAATTGAACTTTGTGTTAAAAATAAGTTATATAATTTATTAGTTAACAAAATTATGTGAGCGGGTATAACAATTTACTATATTGTTTTTTAAACTAAAGTTTGGTGGGATAAAAACATTGCAGGTTAAAGAAAATAAAACATAATTTGGAGATATATTATTTTTATTAAATTTAATAAATACAGTGCCTTGATTTATCAGCATGTTTTAAGTTACAAGAGATAACCTCGCTTTCTAGCAGCAAAACAGATAATTTATCACAGACAAGCCTATCCGGAGGAGTAGTGGTTTCCAACAAGAGGCGATATTGTAATGTTTTGACTCCTTGTAATCATCTGTTTATGTTGCTGCTCACTTAAGTTCTATGTTACTTAGTTCAGAATTACTTTTTACTTTCTTTATAATACACCTGATAATTTAATACACTCAACAATAATAGAATAATGTATAGCATACGTCTATCGTCGCGGCAAGCTGTGTGCGTCGCATATGAACCACTTTTAAGTCGATTGTTGTTGAAAACACATTTTATTGCCAAAAAATGCAAAAGGGTTGGGCACAAGTTACATAAAGATGGCTTTCATAGTTTTAACGACTACATTTATCTAATATCTTCTATAAAATAAAGTTTGAAGACTTTCCAAAACATTTTCATTTTGAAACATATCAACTACAATGTTTAACAACCAGTAAAAAAACAAACTCTGATTCGTATCATTATCAAAATATTATTAAGCGCCATCAAAACTAGCACAAAGCTATGTATCAGGTATGCATGATATGTCAATATACACAAATTATTATTTGGTACCTTTTCATTCTTGCCGTAATTTATATATGTTCCGGAACTTTTTAGACACGGAATTTTCATTTCTTTGGCCATTTAGTACACTTACAGGTCTTGAATGAACGCGTTATCCTTAACATCTGTATTGTTATTCGATTGTCGGATAACATTTACAGTTAAAAACTTGTTATAAGATTGTCAGGAACCCCTTACACTAAAACACTTGTTATAAGACTGTCAGAAACCATTTACAGTAAAACACTTCTTATAAGATTTTCAGGAGCTATTGACAGTTAAAAACTTGATATAGGATTGTCAGAAACCATTTACAGAAAAAACACTTGTTGTAAGATTGTGAGGCACCATTTACAATCAACCTATCAACTTTATTGCATTTTCTCATCAAAAGAAATGATCGATAGCAAAGAATTATGTTACAGAACATAGTAATGACATGTACAAACAATTTAAACATAAAAACACTTGTTATAAGATTGTTAGAAACCATTTACAGTAAAACACTTGTTATAAGATTGTCAGAAACCATTTACAGTAAAACACTTGTTATTAGATTGTCAGAAACTTTTATCAGGAACAACACTTGTTATGAGATTGTCAGAAACCATTGTCAGTAAAACAATTTTTATAAGATTGACAGAAAACATTTACAATAAAATACTTGTTATAAGATTGTCACAAACCATTTTCAGTAAAACAATTTTTGTAAGATTGTCACAAACTGCAGTAAAACGGTTGTTATTAGATGTTCATGAACCTCTTACAGAAAAACACTTTTGATAAGATTGCCAGGGACCTCTCACAGTAAGATACTTGATATGAAATTGTCAGGGACCTCTTACAGTAAAACACTTGTTAGATTGTGTTGACCTTTAGTCAGCATGAATATTTCTATAATGACGTAACATGTATCTAATTTCTTAGAAAAATAACTGTGTCTTCAAGCTTAATAAAATACGGGTGACCATAGCTACTTCAATATTCAAACTGACATCGCCTTTAACCTTTAAAGTAGTTTGATGTTTTTATTTTGTATTTGTTTTTGTCGATCACATGTCCCTAATGACCTATCGTGTATTGATTGGCCGTTGACAATGATAATAATACTAATCTTCACTACCTACGGTAAATAATAACGGGATGAGACTGCACAGGGTTCAGCAATGTGTTTATTTTGTGTAGCTTTGTTGAGTCAAGTAGTTGCATTATTTGTTATAATTCTAATGATATGTTTTTATAGTTAAATATATCTGACAGGTGTGCGGGAATATAGGTCACACAAATGGGTGAATATGTAGTTAATGTTACCTATAACATGTATATATTGCGTAGTTAGAATTAAATACACATTAAACTTCCTATACGAGTTGCTTTATTTGCGGACACAACTTATTCATGGATCAAATAAAATGCGAAAACATATTTGACTGAGCTAATTTTTACACATTTTGTGATTTTTAATTTTCGTTCGCAACATAGTGTACCATACAATATATAGAGTTTATATATTTTACAAGAATTATTGAACAAGTTGTTTAGGACTCAAGTTGAAGAGGGTCTGAATGAGGGAGGAAACCTGAGTGTCCAGTAAGGTGTTATGATATGTAAGGATACGTACTTTCCTGGTATGACAAAGAGACACCGTGACCGCTGTATATGTATTTATGGAAACGCTTATCATGCATACCTGGTTTCGTCTCTATTGTATTTTGACAGTTCATGACTTCTAATTTGTTATGACGCCTCTAATCTTATTTTCTGTTTTCTGTTTGTTATTGTGTGCTGGCGATGTATATTAATCATCTTCTTTGATATAATAATCTGTACTGATCAGCAAAAAGAATACCTTTAAGGATTTTATTAAATTTGACCTCAAATTAATTTTTGTTCTACTACAAAGATATTGATACTGGCATATACACATTAGAAAAATAAGAAGCGTATTAACACGACATCGATAAACATTTTTTTCATTGAAATATTTGTATTATCCCAACGCTATTTGTATAAATCCATCAATCACAAATCACATGGGAAGCTGATTTGATTTCTCAACTTGAGGAAATACAACAATTTTAGCAGCCAAATCGCATAATCTAGATGTCGTTATAGACACATTGGTCATGAAAACTAGCGAAACTTGACCTGTGTTAGTTTGTGTTCGGTAATACGTTGGCATGACACACGCATTCTGAAAGAGCAAATTTGATCCTGTGTTTATACAGAGTCAATGTGTCTGGTAGGCTTCAAAATTTGCTTTTGACACGAATTGATGTTATCATATTGCATCAATTTCCTGTTAAAACGTGTATGTCATATTGTAAGTACGCAACTAATAACACTATTCACGTTTCACGCCGCAGGCCATTTAATCATTTAACTTATTCCTGAAATACATGTGTTGCTTGTATCAAAAGGGTTCTCAAAATGAACGAAAACGGTAGACTTGTTAAATGTTTCGCCATTTTATATTTGCAGGCGGAAGTATCACATTGGCTGTGCACATGTGTAGTCATCGTAACGATGTTGATGGTTTTGGGGCGGTGCGAGGCAGGTATCCTCGACAAATCAGATGAGTCAGAAATAAACTTTCGATCAACAAACATAGAAGGAAGAGAGGGCGGGTTTATGCACGAGTCTGATTTCAAACGAGGATTTTGGGACAAACGTGGGTATGGCGACAAACGAGGATATGGCGACAAGCGGGAGAGTTCTGAGCCGGAAGTTGGCTCCACTGGACTTTTATCCTATTTTAAGAGCGTACTTCCGCTTGTATTGGACACTTACGCGGAGAATGTCGCCATGACGAACGACAAACAAGTGTATCAAAATGACTTAAAGAGAGGTTTCTGGGACAAGCGAGGTTATGGCGACAAACGATCTTGGCGTTCATATCCCCATTTGTCGGGCAGATACTTGAAATTTTAGTTTCAAGTAATATTGGTTGAGCTTGTTTAGATGTCAATTAAAACAGATGAATAAAAATATATAAAATATTGTTTGTTATATTTTTTTACGTTGAATGTGACAAAACGGGTAACCGATAAAAAGAGGCACAGTAATGGTTTGATACGTTCTGGCCCCAGAGTTCGGGCGCCCTGCATCATGGTACGATCTTTAGTCTAAAATTTCTCAAGTTTTGACTTTGCCACTCACAGTTTACGTAACGAAAGGTGACGTCATTCGTGATTGGCTAAACAAAACCTTTAAGACTAAGATTTGTTCATGATCCCGGGGCCTGAATTCGTTGTAGTAGTTGTATCAGTTATATTATGTACAAGTTAATCCCCGTACTACGGAGGGCAGGCTACCTGGTACAGGGACAACTTCTGTATCGGTAGTGATGGATTACGGAATACGGGGATATTTTGGATTTGTTAATGCCATAACTAATTAATTTGCACGGTTCGATATGA
>JAULCA010435765.1:10749-23247 GCA_032360845.1 Crassadoma gigantea | reverse complement strand
GGTATTGGTATTGAGTTGTAATGAGGTATTGGTATTGAGTTGTAATGAGGTATTGGTATTGAGTTGTAATGAGGTATTGGTATTGAGTTGTAATGAGGTATTGGTATCGATGAAGTTCAATTGTTTTGAATTGTGTAGAAGAATGACATCACTACGTGTATGTGATATATGACACATTTTCCATAATCTCATTATAAACCATTATGGATTTCTCCTTCACGTGTGGTATCAGACTTGCTAGATCAATACAGTACCCTCAATGTCCTCTGATATACATTGTTATATATATTCATGTTGAAGTTGAGTATGTTAAATTTAAAGTTTAATATGCCCCTTCATAAAAGGGGGGGGGTTATTATTGCCATGTGATGATGTCCTTCCCGTTAAACATCAAACACTGAAATTAATTTCACCTAGTGATGTGATGGGGGCATTCATGCCTTACAGACATTTTCTTGTTTGCTTATATCATCAAGAATAATAAAAAAAAAATCTTGGTTGATGTGTGTTGTCTGTGTTATAGAAATTATTAGATATATAATAGAATCATCAATGAATTTCATTACTTATGTTTTGTTTGACAAGTTTTGGAGGGGTATTTAAATTTTTTGTTCAGTTTTACTGCCAAATACTGGTTGTTTCCCCTAGCTTAAAAGTGCTGTAGCTTTCCAGAGTAACCAAAACCTGAAGAATATATTTCCAATTTCAACAAAATAATACTATATTTTCCCAATTCATAAAGGAGCAGGCTGTGATACAATTTAGGTAACAAAAGCACTGGTATTACTACTTTAGCAGGCTGATTGGTGTATTCTTGGCATAATACGATAGGTATCTGATATAGAGATTTGATATATGATATATATATAGATCTTATAAACACAGTACATGTTTTCTGAAGTATCTAAATTTGGAAAGAGGTTCTCATAATACCCATTCATAGCACTTGACAATTCTCTTTTAAATCATCTAAATGTTGATAAGTACCCTAAACCTTAGTCACCTTATATACCACGGCAGTAAAATGGAAATTAATGAAGATTGAAGTTTTATGAGATATACATCTGTGAAAATACTATGTGCATATTAAGTTTACTAATACTCACCATTATGGGAAATTCATCCTGATTTCAGCAGACAAAACTAAATATGTAGCAGACTTTTCTTGAAGCAGTAGAATTCCAATTATCTAAATGCTGATTATTTAAATACCAATTAACTAAATGACAATTATCTAAGCTTTAAACTATTCAAACCAGCAATACGGTACACACATTAACCCTTTCACCACTGTAGACCTAATGGACTCATCCACACCAATGCATGGTAGAGTCTACTGAAGTTACATAGGGATGAAAGGGTTAAAACTTGTTTTCCCAGTTATCCAGGTAGAAGACCATTGGTCTCTCTCTATACGTTATGTCCATTCAGTTACTGTTTTCACTATAACTTATAAACAGAAGATAAAAGCACTAAGACTGTATTGTTTTCTTATTTTACAGATAACAATAACCAGCTACAAGATACCCACACGAAAAAGAATCCCGATATATCAGGTACAGTATATCAAATAAAGTTTTTCTTGTGTGATAGCTTGATTTTATGAAGTAAAATGAACATGCATTGTGTGATGACCATCACGTTTCCCTCTAAAATACTACTAAAAGTGAGGTTTACATTGATATAGAACACCCCACAGCCGGTGAGGAAGCTCTGTTGAAGTCGATAAAAACAAAATCAATTTATAACCTCCCTACCCACCCTAACTTTTCTAGACATTTGGCAGGAAATAAACATGTTTTTTGTCAGGCCTTAAAGACATCAGTATGGAATAAATGTTTTTTTAAATTCTCGATCAGATCCTCTATGACATAACCTTTGGGTACTAATGTTACTACATCTTCACTAGCCAAATGTTCGCTTCGTATACACTCAAGTGGAATGTATAAGAAGGGAACACTTGGCTAGCGAAGATGATCATACTAATAAAATAACATTCATAGTACTTGGTCGGTTGGTCAAGATTGTAAAAGAAAAAATTGCAAACCAAAAACTTTGTTAATTGTTCTTGAATGGAAAAAGTTTCAAATTGTTCCATTTGAAAGACAAACTGGAAACATTAGAATAATTGCAGACCATTATACTTTTTTAAATATTATTTTTAATGAGAAAAGTTTAAATTTTAATTTTCCTAAATTAGACAAACTAGAAAGTTCTTTAATTGTTATTTTAACGTACATAGTTAAAATGTCAGTTTTCCTAAGTGCGACAAACTGGAAGATGACATTTTCATTTGTGTTAAAGTACATAGACGTGTTTGATATATATTGGAAATAAATTGCAATATGATGCTATTTTTGTAGAATTGTAGTTACTTGCCCACGTACATAGGAGGTGTTACCACAGTCGGTCTCTACACCTGCCTCGGTAACCATAGCATTACACTGTCAGCAAAAGAGTTGTGGCAGAAGGTTTGAGATTGAATATATGTAAACAGCAAAGCTAGCTCACTGCTCATCAAAGGCCTAGACAATTATTAGACTTATCAAGAGAACATTTTTGCATTTCACTTGAAGGTTTATCTCCCTATAGGGTTAGGACCGTTCCAAGGTCAGTTCCAAGGTCGGTGTTGTCCCTGTTCTGTAGGGGTGTTATCAGGACGTCTCCCCACTGCAGCTCCTCAAGTCAAATTGTACCAATTTTTCTCCTTGTATAATATACTATGGTGCTGATGGGGTGAGATATGACATTGATTTTGGCCATGACTTCTGGTAAACAGAGTCTGGCTTCTCTTTATCAAATACTGAAAAGCACATTTTAGAGATTCACTATGTTAATCCTTTTAGATGAAAAGACATCATTGGTGGATTCTTTCAAGGTTTCATCACTGACGTTTGTCAATCCATTTGCAGGTTATTCATCCCTCCTTTTGTCTGCACATCTGTCTAATTAAATCCAGTATCAAGTGTGTTTAACTGCCTGCATTGACCTTACCTCAGCTTTTCAGCTGAACGATACATGTCAAGGTCAGATTAAAGCTGTTAACATCTTCTCTAGGAGTTCTCTCTGTAAATTAGGGTATAATGATTATTTAATAAGCCCATAAATCCCACCATTTAGGACGAGTAGTTTAACTTCAGTTACCAACTGTTCTTGTTTTATGCTGACATATTTTAGCACACACAATCAGACCTCCCTTCGACATTAAAGATGAAGCGGAACTTCATAAATCTGGAATATTTTGTCACATGCTATGATCTTCCAAACAACTTAGAAGTTACATTAAGTTTGAAAGAATTTGTTTTTAGTTTTTAATATATATATATATAAGTATAATAATTCATAACTGATAAACTTTAAAGCATATTTATTTTAAAACCAAGACTTCAAGATTCATCTCTCTTTCTTGGTTATCCAAGAATTTCTTTTTAATATTTTCAGCATCAAATGAACGTCAAAGTATAATAGTAATTCTGATATGTATAAAGAGCTTATCTTATTGAGGGGCACTGGAATGGTAAAAGGGAAGAATTAGGCTGTTATACTTTGTCTATATCAAACAGGGTTATATAACATGCGTGTGATTTCTGTCACTTGCTAATGTACAGTTAGACAATTTTACTAGCTGGCAAATATAATTCATTATGCAAATGTTATCACCTTGTCTTCGGTCGCGGTTCACTGAACTTCACTTAGCTTAGCTAATCAGGCCCATCAATTCTGCTGTCTCAATATGCACATGTTTGTAAGAAACAACTTTGTTATATTTTTTCCTACAAAATAATAAAAAGAAATTAAATATGAACATTTTAATTCTAATCAATTATGCCAGCTTAACCTAAAGACAAGCAAAGTTTTTCAAATTTAACAATGCGCGCAAAATGTCAATATTCATGGTGTGCAATGTATTATTTAGAACGATAGAACAGTACCATTTATTGTATACGTTGTCATCTGCATAATGCTATATATAGTTTATGGTTGGATGTCATAGCTAGTATAGCCGTGTGTAAAACCTCTGTATCTAATTACCAAGTTATTAATTCACAGTACGAGTGTAGAATTAATCACTTACGTATACCATTATGGATTCTGGCTCACCATACTGATTTTAAACATGTGCAGATGAAAGCTGTGTGGTAATAAATAAGTTTTAAGACACCTATAATATGATCAGGTACAGTCCAGGATGTGCATTGTATGTGTGGTTGATTGGCAGAACAAACCCATGGGTGTCCCTGAGGTAGAGGAGGAGAACTGGCGGAGTAACCTGGATAATCTGATTGGGTATACATGTGAAGGAAGCTGTATGCCTTCAGAGAGCTGTTAGTATAGAATATTACAGTGATGTAATACTGGAACCTAAAACCACTGGGGAAATCTAGCACAACTCTTATTGTGTTTGGATATCTATATTATGGCCATCATTTTTGATGATTCATAATTTCAACAGAGCATGTCATCTTTATTTCCAAGGATACCTATTTCCATTTGTTCAGGAATTTGTAGTACTTTTTGATATTGAAAAAATCCATAATTTCGTTTGAAAGACTTGCATTGTGAGTCTGATGAGGTTTTAAGTCCTATAGAACATTATCAGTTCACTCTCCACTTATCATCATGCTAATCCCATCTCCACTTATTCTGTCTCATTTTAATCTGTCTCCACTAATTCCCTACTCGTCTTGTCTCCATTTAATCTGTCTCCTCAATTCTGTCTCCACTAATCCTTACTTATCCTATCTCCACTCATCCTGTCTCCACAAATCATTCACTTGTCCTTCCTTGATTAATTATGTCACCACTAATCCCCTACTCATCCTGTCTCCACTAATCATGTCTCCACCAATCCTTCACTTATCCTGCCTCGATTAATTCTATCACCACTAATCCCCTACTCATTCTGTCCCTTTTAATGTACTTTCCACTAATCCTGTCTGTAAGATGCAGTCTACAATAATCAGGAATATTTCCACTATTCCACATTCCACTAATCCTGTAGCAACTAATCCAGCACTTATCCTGTTTCTGGTAATCTTCTTTCCACTTATTCTGTCTTTGTTATCTACTCTCCAATAGGCCTGTTTCCACTTATCCACATTCCACTAATCCTGTAGCTACTAATCCCCCACTAATCCTGTCCCTGTTAATCTACTTTCCACTAATCCCCACTAATCCTGTCTCTGTTAATCTACTTTCCACTTATTCTGTATCTGTTACCTACTCTCCAGTAAGCATGTTTCTACTCATCTACATTCCACTTATCCTGACTCACTAGCCTCTTCATTCCATTCCACTCTCCACTTATCCTGCCTTCACAAACTCAATCTAAGATCTCCTCTCTCATTCATTAGAAAAATCTTGTGATTTATAATTCTGTGAAATTAGGTACAAATACAGCACATTTGTAGTTGATTAATTCAGGTCAACTAATTACAAAATATGACCAGTTAAGATTATAAACCAAGTGTCCATACTATCTTGAGCTTTACTTGTAATTTCAGTAGTGAAGGAGGAGACTAATGGTGAAGCTGCTCCAAGTGACAGTCATTCAAAGCCACTCCCACCCAGCAAGGGCCAGCCTCCGCAGTCAGTCCCACCTGCAACCTCTCAACCCCCAACAAACCCCCAGATGCCCCAGCAGCAGCCCCCAGCCTCTCAGCCTGTGAACTCAAATGTGCCCCCAATGCCCCCACAGTCCCAGCACCCACCCCAGCCGATGGGGTCCAGTGGCGAGAACCCTTTCATTCAGCACCAGAGTCAAATCTTTGTGTTCTCCACACAACTAGCCAATGAGGGAGCAGAACATGTCATGTCAGGGCAGTACAAGGACCTGCTGTCCTTCCACATGGACTACCCTGCCACCAAAAAGTTTCTACAGGTAAATTTTATACTGTATTTGCCAGTGTTTTTTCTTGGTTAAAAGCATTGTATTTTATTTTCTATCAATATTGGGAATCCAAATTAATTTATTGGACATAATACAGTGCCAAAAACATGTAGAAAATCATTTTTAATGGTAGTAATATAGCTTGACTTTGAACATTTTCTAGATAGTTTAGAATACGTTTAACATTTATATCGTAAAGGTGTTAGTGTTCAAATTTCTATGGCTGTCACAAGCCCAGAACTGGCATGATATCTGAATTGTAATACATTTGACCAATTGAACTAACAAAGGTTTAAATTTTGAAGTGTTTCTTGATTCAAATTAAATTATAATTTGGTTTATTTCTACAAAAATATGCTTCAAGGAAGCCTAGAAATTAATTTGTAACTATCTTTTGTATGGAGTAGATTTGTAATCCTGTGATTAACTTCTACTTTCAGAAGCATTCATTGAAGTTATCTCCCTTTTCTCGGTCTGGCATGTTGCCACAGATGGGCCCCCGACATCGAGGTATGGCCACCATGAGGCCGTATGGAGGCATGATGCGTCCCGGCCCACCCCACCCGACCGGTAGTGTCCAGCAGTGGGTGGACCAACAAAACGCCCATCTACAGGAACAAGGCTATAACTTTGTCCCAGGAATGAATCCAAGGGCAGGCAACTTTCCTCCTTCTGGAAATCCTGGAATGATGGGGCCGTGGCCACAGGGTGGAGGCCCTCCGCAGTCTTCATCTCCAATGAATTATCAAATGCCTGATGGCATGCCCTTTGACCCAGAAATGATGGCGATGATGGGAAATCCGCACCTTACTAATCCTAATCTGTTGCAGCAGAAGGTACCAAATGAGAACCTTACTCCAGAACAATTAAAACGGAGAGAGGAACATTTAACAAGTTTACGGAAAATACAGATGATGTTATTCCCAGAACAGCAAAGACAGCAACAGTTTGGGGGACCTATGCCAAATTCAGGTCCTGGAGGTGAAATGATGCCAGAAGAAATGCATGCACAAATGATGCAACAACAGCAGGGAATGATGTCCTCGCCCCATGGTCCCATGATGACATCTCAGGAACAAATGATGATGGGATCACAGAACAATGGTGGAATGACCAGCTCACAACAACAGTTTATGATGTCCCAGGGAGGGCCAGGCCAGTTTGGGGGTCAGGGCCCTGGTCCAGGGTCTGGCCCCGGGGGATCAGGTCCAGGCTCGGGTCCCGGGGGACCTGGCCCTCCAGGGCATCCTGGCTATGGTCCACATAACATGCAGAACATGACACCGGCTCAGCGTGAATGGTTGAGACTGCAACAGGAGTATTACATGGAAAAACGACGGCAACAACAGCAACAAATTGCTCAAAGAATGGGAGGTCAGCCTCCCAACATGGAGATGCCGGGGGCCAGCCCAGGCGCACCACCCTCCTACTACAGCACAATGGCTCAAAAGAGAGGAGGAAGTGGTGGAATGTCTACCTCACCAAATACAAACGGCCCTATAGGATCTCCACCCCTCATGCCCCCTCATGGTATGGACATGCCAGACCACATGGGTCTGTTCCCGCCATCTGCTGCTCAACGAAGGTCATCCCTCTCCTCAATGGAACAACAATCACAGATGGGTATAATGAGCCCTATAATGAGCCCAGGCATGCCCCCAGGGCCTGGTATGAACTTTGATAAGGCCATGATGCAGCATGGCCCCGGTGGTCCTGGGGGCCCTGGGGGGCCAGTAGGTGTGGAGGGGGGTGCTGGGCCACCACCTCACATGCACCCAGGTCAGCCAGGAGGAGGACCAATACAAAACAAGAAAAACATGTCAGGTGTACCAAGGGCAGGCCACCCTGAACAGTTCATGCAACGTCCTGGAAACCCTGAACATTTTGTGCAACGTGCTGGACATCCAGAACAATTCATGCAACGTGCTGGAAACCCTGAACAATTTGTGCAAAGGGCTGGCAACCCTGAACAGTTTCATCCAGAAATGGCGGCTCGTTCTCCTTCACGAACTTTAAGTGGCTCCAATAAGCCACCCCCTAGCTATGCACAGGCTCAGAAAAGGAAGCGTGATGACATGGAGGAATTGTATAAAAATCTTCAACCAACACCTTCTCCTCAGCAAATTAATTACCTCAATCAGTTTGAAGGACAAGAATTGACTATAACCAAACATCTAAATGCAGCATATCGTGAACCTAATAATCCCTCAGACCAGTCCCATCCTAATGCCCCATTTCCCTCAAATCAGGTTGCCCATTCACCCATGCATGGTCCAAGCTCCAACAAGGGGCCCATGTCAAATTCCAGCCAGAACTCCAGTTGGGGCCCGTTATCCAGTCCGGGGCCTGTCAATGGTCCTGGACCCAGCCCCATGTCCGGTGCCAATATGAGACTTTCACATTTTGATCCACCATCGAATAACAACAGTGTGTCGAGTGCGCCAGCGACACCCACATCTAAGGCATCATCCATGTCCAACATCACGTCTGCTAGTCTGGCCAATCTGGCCAAAGGAGTAGAACATTTGTCAAACCAAATGCAGCAAAACATGATGCAAGGAGGACCATTTCACAGTATTCAGATGCAGGGTCAGCAGGTGGGATGTAGTGCGTCCTCACAGGGGACAAGTAATCAGCCCTCGGTGTCCACCTCCACAGAGATGAGCTCCCAGACACAGACCACACCAAGTGTCAACAACACTTACGTGAATGCCACCATGTCCATACAACAGTTAAACATTCAGAGTGTCGGACCCCATTCTGGTGGCAACTACAACCCTAACATGCAAGTGCAGCAAATGAACATGGAGCAGCAACAACAAATGCAGGGTATGCCTGGTCCGCCCAACGGACCAGGCCCAAACTCAAGTGGTATGCCTAATAGTATGCCAAGTGGTAACCCTGGTGGCATGCCAGGTGGTAATCCCGTTGGTATGCCCAGTGGAAACCCTGGTGGCATGCCCAGTGGTAATCCTGGTGGCATGCCCAGTGGTAACCCCGGTGGCATGCCCAGTGGTAACCCGGTTGGTATGCCCAGTGGAAACCCAGGTGGTATGCCTACTGGTAACCCTGGTGGTATGCCGGGTGGTAACCCTGGTGGCATGCCAAGTGGTAACCCTGGTGGCATGCCCAGTGGTAATCCTGGCAGTATGCCTAGTGGTAGCATTCCTGGAGGTCCACAAGGCCCTGGTATGGCATCGGCAGCTTCTGTATCCATGTCACAAACACAGTCAATGATGGCAGGGAACAGTTCTCACTCAGGCATGGGCAAGGCACCCCAGCCCTTCCCTGGAGGTCCACCCTCATCTCAAATGAGTGGTGGCCCAAGTAGTGGTCATGTGGGACCTATCGGTGGTCCAGGGGCCCCACTTCACGGAGGACCCGGGGGTCGCCCACACAGGGCAGGGTCTGGGGGCCCAAATCCAGGAGCTCCAATGATGCAGCAACAACAGCCATCTCAGCAACAATCACATCCTGGTGCAAGACCAACCTCGCCTAGCTTTAGTAATGCACCATGTTCCATGGGAAATGCTAATGTACAAATACAAGCCAAAGCACCTAATACCATACAGTATCTTCCTGCTCATCCACCATCTACACAGCAAAGTATGCAATCACAAAAACGACCAGATCTAGAGTTCATGCAGCGGTTCGCAGCTCCTATGAGCAATATGGATAGTAAAGTTCCCACATCAAAAATGCAATACTTTCCACAACCCCCTGGAGTTACTGGAGAAAGACATTCACATTCACCATTTGGTAACCATGGGGGACCCATGGGGCCTGGAGGAATGCCACAGGGTATGATGCCTATGAGGGGAGGTAGCCGAGGGGAATTCCCTCCTAACATGAGTGGTGGACAAATGGGACCTATGAGTGGAATGGGGAGTCCAGACCCCATGGGCGGCCCCATGAACAATTCCATGGGACCTATGGGAAATAGTAATGTGTTACCAGGGAATATGCCATCAGAGGCACAAATGATGCCCGGTGGTATGGGCATGGGTGGTGAAGGTATGATGCCCATGGAGAGAATGCCTCATTCTATTGGAATGCCACACCCTAATTCTCCGCCATTTATGGACAGTCGTGAATCAATGATGAGCAATAGTATGATGCAAGGACCTTCACATATGTCCCAGCGGGGCCATGGACCTATGATGAGCATGGGGCCTGGCGCAGGGGACATGATGCCAGGAGGACCAGGATCGCGAATGCCAGAAATGGGCAATTATGGACCCACTATGTCGAGACAACCAAATCCAGGTGGCATGAGAATGCCTGGTGGCCCAGGAAATCCAAATATGCCCTCTCATCACGGACTTGGCCCGGGCCCCGGGATGAGTGGGGGCATGGACCCAAGGGCAGGGCCATGTAACCCTGCCTATAGTGCACAATATCAACAGTTTCAGCAACAGTTATATTCTCAAGGTCGGTCACGCCAGATGTCACCCATGGGGGGGATGATGCCTGGCGGGCCGGGCCAGCAGTACATGAACATGTGAGGCGAGGCCTCCCTGTGCTGTAGGCCAATCTGTTCATCTGAAGCATTGTGATAACTCATCGACATAAAACTCATTAGTGTTTACATTTTATTTTATTGCATCGGAACAAAATTTGTTTCATATGTGTGTGTAATGGAATGGAACGATAGTGAATTAATTATTTCATTTTGTAAGAACTGCCCCTTCCCAATATACTTTCTCTCACAGAATAGCTACCTTAGTAGGAGTAGACAGGTTGCCGGGGAGTATAAACTGTTGGTACTGTGGGGTACTACAAACATATCACACGTGTTTGATGATGAATTCTGATTTTGCAATAAGGACTTTGTCCCAAGACTTGTTGAAATCATTTTCAATGTATGATCAAATTGAAGGCAGTTACATAAACAATCAAAGGTTGATTTTACTTATGAAAATTATTGTGAGAGGTATCCTTCATTGAACTTAATTGATTAGTGGACTTAATGAATGTTCGGTTCTTTCTTCAAAAGGGAGCAAACCTTGACCAGTAAGAATTATTTGTCAGAAGTAAATTAAGGGCTTTCTTGGTTCAAAGAAAGACTTCTTTTAAAAAGTTTGACTTTTTTGTGAATAAATATCCTCTATAACTTACATTTTATCATAATTTAAACTTTAATACAAAGAATGGTTATGAGATATTTTTTTTACATAAAACCAAAGTTTTTCCTTTATATTAAAAGTGCATATGATCCACACATACATAGGTATTATATATGTTCAAATTATTCATATGGTTTTTACATTCTGTTCATGGAGTTAGTGTGAATCATATTATGTTGTCTTTTCTTTTTGAACATGCCATGTTTTTAAAGTTTTATTCTTCTTGTAAATTCAAAGGATATTTTTATCCTTCTCTTCTAGAGAAAATGTACAAAGCATTTATTTTGAATTTCTTCTTGCAAAAAAATTGAAACAATTAGAATTTGAAAAGTACTTTCCATATGTAAGAGTGCAATAGAGACTGACTTGATCAAATATATTTTATTTTCTTTCTTTCCTTTTTCTTAATCATTTCAACATGTGCTTTCTGACATGGAGTTTAAATCAAAGTAAAAAATTCCTGCTCATTGAATTAAGAAACAATGGTCAAATAAATAATTTATTGAAACCATGACAGAAATGTTTTGTAGTCAAAGGGGAATAACTCTTTTAACATTATGCTTGGCTGCCATTACTCTTCTAGAGTGCTCTTTTGATTATGTAATTTGGATCAAACCGCATTGAACCAAATGATGTTAAACATTTGTGCTTCTTCATACCAGAAAAAAAACATTAAAAATCAAAGACAGGTTCTCTTGATTTTTCACTGTTTGAAAAATACCTTGGTATATGCTTATTTTTCAGGTAGTTTTAAATTCTAATTTTAAATACAGCTATGAACCAAAAAGTAATAAAAGACATAAAAGAATTAAAGGCGCTAGCCTAAGTAACTCTGGTCTAGAGGTAAATGTTATATTTTAATTAAACATTTTAGAATCTCTTCCAGCATCGCCTCTTGATAGGCTGTATACCATATTAATAAAACCTACCACATTCTTTACCTGGCTTGTTTGATACACAGACAGATAAAGAATATGGCTGTGGATATATTTATTGACTTCACATCAAGACAAGGTTAAGCCGTAGAACCTATGATTTGAAACTTAACAATTTGAAATTTTGTGCTGCTGGTTAGCTTTCAGCCCATCAGGATGGGATTTTAAAGCATTTCAAAATGCAATGAAATTGCTTAATATTTTCATATTTTCCATATGTGATATACCTGTTGTAATGCAATACATTAAGAAAAACATGAAAGAAGTTATATATTAAAAGTACAGACAGTTAACAGGATTCCATCTTTCAAAATGTCATTATTTGATTTTGTGGTTTTAAATTATGGTTAGTTGTCCTCCTGTGACTTGGTTCACTTGTGGTAATGAACCAAGTACTGAACTATGTAAGTTATGATTTTGAACACAAAACATTAAATTACTGAATTAAATTATACTAGTGTGTGAATAGCTAGAAATCATTATGACATCATATGGTTCATTGTGACTAGTAGTACTAATTACTTACTACATACAAAAATCCAGTGAA
>JAULCA010435743.1:0-11044 GCA_032360845.1 Crassadoma gigantea | reverse complement strand
CCGTAGGGGTAGGGGATGGTGATTTGTGTACAGGGGCTATCGTAGGGGTAGGGGATGGTGACTTGTGTGCAGGGCTACCGTAGGGGTAGGGGATGGTGATTTGTATGCAGGGGCTACCGTAGGGGTAGGGATGGTGATTCGTGTGTAGGGGCTGCCGTAGGGGTAGGGGATGGTATTTGTGTGCAGGGATACCCTTGGGGTTTGGAATGGTGATTCGTGTGTAGGGGCTGCCGTAGGGGTAGGAGATGGTGATTTGTGTGTAGGGGATGAGAACAGCAGGAAAGGGGTTGTAATTTTAAAAGAGATAGATGAAAAAAACTATTTGGGGTTAAAATTTACTGTATGTTGCCACTATTATATTTTAACTAACATGTTGAAGGACGATGTTAAGGAGTAAATTATTCATGCTGAATTGTCAGGAACAAATTAATTGTAGACATAATTCCCCCTAATAAGCCCACTTTTTCGTTTTTTATTTGCGTGAACCCACATGCTTAACACTAAATGAGTCGATGGGTACTGGGGGACACGTACTCTCAGACGGTGATTAACAGGTTTTTTATCCAAATATAGTTTGGTTTAGTTTGGTTTAGTATTGTTAAGCGTCCTATCAACAGCTATGGTCATTGAAGGGCGGCCTATCCTTTGTGCAAGATGCATACATGTACTTGTAGTGTATGCGTGTGTGTTTTGGGAGGCTGCAGTATGTTCGTGTTTGTCTCCTTGTGATAGCGCGGAACTGATACCGACTTTATAGTGCTACCTCACTGAAACATACTGCCGAAGACACCCAGTAGGTCACCCCATCCGGTCATATTATAATGAAAACGGGCGAACAAGTCGTCCCACTCCTTAACTGCGTTAAGCAGGAGTAGAAACGACCAATTTTACACTCTGGTATGTCTCGGCCAGGGGACAAAACCCAAAGCCTGCCTCACAGGGGCGAACGTATTGTCGAGGGGGACATTAGGGAGAAGGAAATTGATTAGAAAGAAGAGAAAAGATAAACCCAAATTTAGTCGCCTTTTATGATCATGCAATTGGGGGCAGCAGGAACAATTTTTACGTCCTACATGCAGGGACTTTTCCAAATATAGAAATAACAAGGTTACGAGTGTTTTAAAAAAAATAAAATTCATATATAGAAATGTGGTTAAACTGGGAATTCTTGCTAGTTTTGTGGAAACAAGAACACAAAGACAATGACGTAAAAACTGACTTTATGTTTTTTATTCTGGCGGGGTGGGAACAAAACATACTGAAACTCATGGGAAACTGATTTTATAACATTTGAAAAACACTTTACAACGCTGCTGACATTGTACCTTCGTTGTTATTTTGAAGTAGGTTCAAAATATTTTGGTTTAGTTAATCAAAGTGCATCAAGCATCCCTTAATCAAGTATACATAACGTCAAGTTTTGAAATTAAAATATCAGTATTATATATCAATAAAATCAATATTTTATATATTTTGTCAATGAAATTAATTTAAATCCCTATACATATTCTTTTACAGGTTTTATAATGATGCAAATATTACCAATTCAGCCCTCCAACACCTCAGGTGGTGACCACTGTACATGTCGGTACAGGTGGACATTGCGTGGTGTACCCTCTGTATGTCTGTACGAAGAAGTGGTTTGTATCCCGTACCTACAATGTATATATGGTATTAGGGAGAAATATTAAGAGGTTGAGATAACGCAGAGACGTTCTACCGTACCTATCATTGTGCAGCACTTACAATACTGAGTAAGGACACAATGTATAATTCTGCGTGACTAACATTATGCATTTGTACATGATAAAGGAGGACACGTCTAATGTTCCAGCGTGCCTACCATTGCATGGGTTATGCTACGTATACGACAGTCTTGCGCGCTACCATTGTCTATGACCTAACATTCCAGCGTGCCTACCATTGCATGGCTTACGCTACGTGTACGACAGTACGGGAGTCTTGCGTGCTACAATTGTGTGTGTACCCCTATAGATATACATCTGCAATAATTATCGTGTTCAGAGGGAGACACATCTAACATCCCAGCATGCCAGCCGTTGCTTGGTTTACGCTACGTGTACGACATTTAGTTAGTTATAAATTCTTAACTGCCCATCAACAATATAAAGGTCATTAGGGCAAAAAAATGGTGAGTAAAAATGGGCAAGAAACGAAACAACATCAAACAAACGAAACATGTAAAAATACAACATCAAACAAACGAAACATGTAAAAATGTAAATATATATAAGTACACTCACGTTTAAACTATACGTGTGCGAGGGGGCGGAAGTCGGGCGTGATACCATTGTGTGTATCCCTATAATAAATATTTATGCATCTATAACAATATGTGTGTTCAGAAAAAGAAACATGAATCATTCCAGCGTGCCTACCACTTTTGTTTATGCTACATACGGCAATACAGAAACGACTAGGTAGTAGCGTACCTTCCATTTTATGGTTTAAGCTACAAGCAGTCTAGCGAGCCTACAATATTGTGGTGTACCTGTCTGTGTCAGTGCGGAGGAACACACGTCTTCCAGCTTAGCCCGCCTGTCATTGTGTAGAGAAGTCGTTATCGATCGGGAAGTAGCTCTGCTCTCATCTGTACATCTCTAAGAAAATTGCCAAAACTTGATAAGCGGAAATGAATTTGAAAGTCTTCTTAACTGAAGCTAAAGATACCGGAGTAAACCGCTATATCTTGATAGGGAAAGGCACTTATAAGGCATCTCTGGGTAAATATCACACGAAGCGCTAGAATCAAATTGGTATTTTGTAAGAAACAATCTTGTAGCAGTTGTTTTTTTGGCATTTATCGATTTATCTTTTATACTGGAACGTGTGTTATCTGTAACTGGTCAGATTTGACCACTGGACACTTGGTCCGAGAACATGACGATGACCGTTATAGCCATGTGATATGCATCTTAAATAGTATAGCCTACGCATTAAGGGGGAAAACGTTGGTCCTATGCGAAACTACATGGAAAAATATATCGAATGCATAAAATAAAATAAAAGTAGCCTGGATGTACTATATGCACGCAAGGTTTTCTGTTCCACTGCTAAACACTGTAATTCAAATTGGACGCTGGTTTTCCGGCATGACAATAGCTTAAATGAATTATTTTTGAAAAAAATACTTTGCCGCACTTTTATGAAAATTAATTAAATTAATTTGACATTTGACAAACAATAACTTGTACTGCGTGTAAAGACTCGGTGGGGCTATACTTGGATTCGAACCCACGGCTTTACAATGTTTTACCATCGCTCTTACAGATTGAACTGCAAATAAGTCTGGTCCGCAGAATTGTCCTAGCCATTTTGTTACAGTTATATCCAAGCCAGGTCCTGGCCGTCGATCGGTGGTTTTTCTCCGGAAACTCCGGCTTTCCTCCACCACCAAAACCTGGCACGTCCTTAAATGACCATAGCTGTTAATAGGACGTCAAACACAAACAAACCAAAATATTCAATAAGCGGACGTACTACGAAATGCACTAAGTTTTGGTATTTCAAAAACGTCCGTACAACCAATAGTAACCAAATAGAAAACTAAATATTCTTTTCCAGCTCTCTTTTTTTCCCTTTATTTAAGAATAAGGAAATAATAAAATGACTAGACCTTTACATGTTTATTCAACAAAAAAGTCATCACGTGACTTGATACAGCGTATATTGTGTCTTGGACAAAGAATGATTTACTTGATACAACGTTGATGGTTTTTGCATATTGCCTGCACATGCAATATCTAGACAAAACAGTTCCAAATGACTCGCTTTAGCGAGCACGTGCTCTACAGTCATTCGGAAGGACGTCACTCACGTGTCAGTTTCTCGAAATTTAACTTTTCTGAGCTCATGCATCAATGGTATTCCTACATGCATGGAGCTGATTCGGAAGAACAGCATGTTTCAGACGTTACATGGTGGAAGGTCGTTTTGATCCCGATGTGATTAATACACCAGGAAAAAAATCTCCGAAAAACACGAAAAAAACCCCAAGAAACAAAGTCTTCGCAACATCATTCTAAAATCGATACGATAAAATGAAAATTTAAGCAGACAGTATGCCCCAGAGAACGGAAATACGACTGGCTGTAGTTTACACCTCGCATTTCCATAAGCCGTGGGTTTATTATCAACTTTCCATTACTTCTAAGACTTTCATAATGTCTTTTAGGAACAGATACTATTCCCGAAGCTCAAACCTTTCATTCTTCTATAAAACGGATCATGTTGCCAATGAGAACATTGACAAATTGGTCCTCGTCATCCCTTACTTCCCTTGCGCTAATATGGCGGCGGCGGAATATACAATCTGACACGATTGGTTGCTGGAAGCTAAACAAGAAAATGAAAAAGTCACGTCCAACAATGTGCTTCTGTCACGTTTCTGTAACAGTAATGTATCTCTCGGATAATTGCTTTGCAACTTTTAGCTTATTTTTTTCCATAAGAATTCAAATTAACGAGAATATCGTGTCCCGCATTGATTGTACATACCATTCTAGGTCCATATTTTTAATCCGTGTCAGCAAGACGCACCTCTTACATCGAGAACAAATCAATACAACCTTACATTCTTATGCTTACTTTAAATCCTTTTTGAAGAGTTTACAATTGATTCTGAAATATTCTTCAATTAATCTGATAGCGAGCCATCAAGAATGCTGGTGCCGAACAATACGTCTAAAGTCTGCTGCCTTGATATTACAGTTCTTTTTATCAGGATATCAGCCATCATGCCGGTATGTCGTTGGAGACAGTTACCGGACACATAAGCTGGACGAATTTGAATTGTAATAGCAACGCGCGAGAAGCCATATTTATCTATGCAAAATGTAAAAATCGTATGTATAAAGAATTTACGTCAAATATCCTCCCAGAAATTCCCAGTTCTTGAACGATATCAAAGTCTTCACAAAGCTTGACATTTAAGCGCGCTGGGTTATCCTTGACGTTGGTTTATACATGCACGTCAAGATTTGTCAGCAAATGGCGGCCAGTGAATGCAACTTCAGACCAGTCAACCGGAGGGCGGGAGTAACATAAATGATTGACTTCCTCGCCCCTTGATATGGTTCATAAGACCCTCGTGTTGGTAAAGAGTTTAACTACAAGTGTATTATGACCGATATTTTAAAGAGACGTTTTCGCTCTAAATATATCCCGCAGAAAGACTGTGATCAAAGGAGTGAACGTACCGTCACCACACAGAGCCTGGTAAACAGTTTATTATATATTCCTTTTTATATGAATAACTTAAAACATTGTTCCATTAATGATATGGAAAATTAAAATGCATTCTGGTGCCATTCCTTCCGCGATCACGTGTGTAACATGGTTTAAATCCTTCCTCAGTGATGTACATTTCTTTGTGTGTCAGAATATCATGCTCTGTGTCGTAAGATTTGACTTGTTTCAAAGACCCAATAGTAAGCATTAACGTTTATCATGGTTTCAATATAAGTGCTTTGATTTTTGAAAAAATGAAAATGTGCGATTATCTTTGGTTGAATGAAACAGAGATAAAGATGTAATTTAACCAGTATCTTCGAAAATAAATATTGAACCAGCAGATGGACCCAATATGCGTTCCTAGTAAGGCCAACGAAATGTCCAAAAGACAAATTGGTCAGCGTATATGTAAACAATGTACTATTTGAACAGAGAAATGAGCTGTCTTTTCCCCCGTCAGATATATATGACGAGACATATGTAAGCTAACAACGCGAAGGAAGTTGTGCCCTTGAAATTGACAAGCCGTTTCCGTTTTTGATGATTCCAAGGTTGTGTGTCGTCTGCCGACCTTTGCCGACCCAGCACTAAGTGGACACAGGCACAATATGGGTATGGTCTGGATGGCTTTGTCGCCAGTGTTTGGAGAGATAGTTCGTATAAGTAGGATAAGAAAACACTACTTGGACCGGTTTCGTATCTGTCTGTTGTTTAAGCACTAATTAAGCTCCATTTTTTCCAGGGCAACAATATTTTTTTTTGACGATATGTCAATATTGATACAATTAAATGATAGTATTAATGACACCATATTGATTGACATTAATATTTTCACTTGTGTTTTATATCATAGCTCTCCAAATGTTGTCTCGATATATTTGTATTTTGTGTCTCGATACATTTGTATTTTGTAACAAAACCCATACGAACTTGGAAAAATAAAAAATAAAAAAAAATATAAAAAAAAATGATGAATTTGGGAATTTTAGTTGAAAGTTACCTAGTGTTACCTGCTAAAAAACGCTCAGTCGTGTAAAATTCATAGGTTTATTTCAACCCAAGAAATAAACTTCCGTGAAAAAAAATACATGTAGAATTATGCATGTATAATTTTGAAATGTTAATGACTATAGATATTTAATTCGATTCTTTTGATAAGAAGAAAATCGTATTATTTCCATTTCGCCGAAAGGATCTGGTCATTTTAAAGGTTATAGGATGTCTATCGACTTCAGTTAGTCCTTTCCTATATTGAGCTGGGGATCTTAAATGGAAGTTGACAAATGAATACACCTTTCTGTGAGTTGATACTGAATTAGCAAGGAAAGTTGGATATATCCTTTATTTTATTATTATTATCATTTTAATTTTCTGATCAGTTTGAAGTCTTTTTAAAGCAAAAATGTAAAGGTTAACAAGTTGTATAGACAAAATAAATACATGACGTAATAGAGTATAAAAAATAGATACAAAGACTAGCTAGATTTTACCCGAAACGTGGGTGTCACGGATACGCCCCACATATCTACAAGTCTACAGCCAATTGATGAAACAGGGACCGGGATTTGATGTAAAAACCATACTTACACTTAATTAAGTTCTTGAGGTCAAGGTCAATTGTGGTTACAGAATAGGTTTAAGTGTGCGACACACCTCCTTCTCAGGATATATTTATATACAAAATTTGTTGTCAATTAATAAAGCAGCAGCTCCGAAAACAATTATTTGAGTACAACGTTCAAGGTCTAAGGTCACACCGCCTTCTCGTGATCATGATGTACGTACAGCGCTGAGAACTTCTGTCAGCACGGACAGACGCCAGGGCAAAGTAAACACTATATAGCCCCCAACTTCGTCGAAGCGTGGATATTAAAAAAACATAACGGCAACGTTGTAGAACAAGATAAGAACTGAAGTTCATCAATAGGAACCGTATAGTTCAGTATGTCCAGCCCTAAGAGTCACTGTAATGCAACCAGTGAAAAATAGGGCCATGACAATATTTCTTAGAGTAGATTGACACCTCTCTGGTGGACAACCCCAGACTAAGTCGTCAATATGATGTGTGCATCCGGGAACTTAAATTCATATAGAACATATCGCTCTTCTGTCTACAAAAATCTAAAATACAGAGTCCGTCTCTGGTGCATGAATTGCATAAACAGATCTAGATGAATTTTACTTTTAGGACATGTAGAAGATAAGCACATGGTTAAACATGTATTTATCCTCAATAAAGAATGTCTATTATTATTAATAGTATTATTCCGAGACAGCCGAAGTTGATAATTTCTTCAGGATGTAAAGATGGCACAGATTTGCTTTACTGAATGTAAGAAGAGGATGCCCCAATTTTACATACGTTCATTAAGTAAAGAAAAATACTTAACCAAACCGTTTTCCATAGGACAGCACTATAGGAGTATTCGAACATAACTGAAGATTTTTCAGACGAAAATTTTAACTTCATGGATTTTCTTAAGTTAAGGAACGTTTGTAAAAACGGAGCCTGGATTGGAATATTGTTTCTATAATTCTGGATTCGCGCAGCACTATATTCGTGAACTACTCTGATTCACGTAGAATCTTATTCGTGGTATTGTTATGGTAAAGTCTGTATTATTATCCGAATTAATAAATGTTCATTGTTATGTAAAGATCGCGGGTTTACCTTTAACTCGTTAAGGTAACGCAGGTGCCATCCTCGATATCCAGGGTTTAAGTTTACTTTCGCTCTCTACACCCCTGAAATATGTCATAGCCAAATTGAGGGTTCAATGTGCAGCAACTTGTGGTTGAGACAAAGAGACGTCAAAAGAATCTCGCGGCCGCGTAACGGCAAAAATTGACAGGCTTTGAAGTCGGGCGTTTCTCCTTTTAAGTCTTCAAAGGACTTGTATCAGCCTAGCGATTGGTCAGATATTTTTTTTACCTGAAACCAATCAAACAGCTATCCTCGTGTCTTCAATTTTGCTATGACCTATTTCAGAGGTGTAGAGAGCGGCAGTGTGCGTAACCCCTGGATGTCGAGGACGCGCAGGTGCGAAATTGCCATTGTGTATCAGTTCTCATGCAAATATTTTTCCGTTAACACTTAATCGATACAAACAATTAGATAAATGTTTTCCATTATTTGATGACACACAAGAATAGTAATTCATCCTATATACCTAACAATATTATTTTTCTGATTAAAAAAGAAAAACAAAAAACTATGCTAACAGTTGCGTGCAAATTTACAATTACTTTCTCGATGTTTAATTTATAAATGGAGACTGTTGGCACTTGGACATCCCCAAGGGTTAGTTGTCTAGACATTAGCCTTTTACCATGGAAATGAACAGTGAACTAGTCAACTGTGGCTGAAAACTATCAGCGCCGGACATCACTTATTGTTTTGTCACTGTTTTTGTTAGATACAATTGTAGACGTCCTTTTCAGAAACTCGATAGCTCAATTAACACTTCAAAGTATTTTGTCGTGATTTGTTTTTCTTTTTTCTTGGCTTTTGTAATTATAAATGACTAGGGTTACTTCAAACTTCTTCAAAATGACAAATTTAAAAAATGAAAGAATGAATACGTTCATATAGTATAAAAACAAAAAAAGGACAAAAGAAAATGTAGAACCGAAAAAAACAGGAACTAAAAAAACTGAAGCCAAATCATGAAAAGCGAGCTTTTGAAATTTTAGAATTGTAAGCGAGAACATCTCAAAAATCATGAGGGTCGCGAAACATTTTAATCCCTTGTCGAATAATATGGGTTAGGTGTAATATATGGCTACATACACGACATCACATTTAATCAGAATAGGAAAGCTATAGAGTATTTTCTTTATTCTCTGTATAGAGGGTGGTACACATATATACTGTAAATTCCCTCCTTTTTGTCATGTATATATGTTTTCAGTTTTTTAATTGACAAATTACACCAACATACCCTGTCTCTAGCACACATACACACAAACACGTATACACAACACACATGAAGGCACTTCCTTAAATTACGTTAGATGTTAATAGGACGTTAAACAAAACAAAAAAATCAAAACCAAACATATTTGCAATAATGTGAGTATTAATGAATAAAAAGGACGGTACCCTTCATTTACAAGGCACCAGAATATGAAGAAAAATACGTCTTTGAGCGCGCGTGCATGCACGAGATGGGCTGGTCTAATCCATTTAAAACTGAACATAGACGTACAAAGATCGAGGTCATCCCCGGTGTAGTTTCCTGTCAAGTCTTTTGCACAGTTTTAGAGTCATCATCTGTGTCCTGTATACACTAGTGTTACTATTATTAAATAATAATGCGTTTTTTGACCGTAAATGTACAGGGTTGTTTGTGGTATGCAGGTCTTTTGACCAGTAATAGACGAACCACATCCAACCAGGCGTTATTAAGTTACCAACTGGGGTTACATCCGCTTACACAAGTTTGACGAGACACGTTTGTACAAAATGAAACGCATTCGTAGAGAAATTATCCAATGATATCTAACAATGTCATCTCCAAAACGTTCGTAAAGTGATAACGAAGGGAGCTTAATATAACTGAAAAGAACATACTCTGGTGGGTCATGTCTAATCGCGTGAGTTTTCTCCAGGTAAGTGAACTGCTGTTTCCTACCAATACATACGCACCATCCAAGCCAACAAGATTTAGTTTGGATATCTTTTAAATATCAAGATCATTCGTAAATATTCAGAACTTTCACTAGTTGACCTTTTTATACATTCGCAAAATTTAACGTCTCGCTTGATATTAGTATAATTATCAATGCTTAACGGCCCATCAATACAGGATAGGTCATTAGGGCCAACAAATGGTCGACAAACACAAATGCAAAAAAAAAAAACTTCAATCAAACTCAAAGGTAAAAGACAAACATAAATTTAAATAACGAAAGTGGCTATGTTGACTCAAATTTTATTAACAAAACCAACAGTTTTCAGTTTTCCTAAAATTGAAGAGACAGCCATGTTTTCTAAAAGAGATTTATGCCATGTAATGTTATTATAAAAAATGTTCTCGGGTTGACTGAAAGTCTATACAATCTAGTAACAAGTGCTTTACTGTAAATGGCTCCCGACACGCTATGCATTGAGGCTGGACGTCACGTTTTAATAAATAAGAATGAGTAATAAATGAATTTATCACATACCTATGTAATCTTACACTAGCAATACAATAATTTTCTGTTGATGTTTTCTATCGGTTTGTATCACACCTCATACATGTGTGATACAAGATGTTGTGTTGTATCACCATACTAGTCTGAACTACTTTTTAGGGGAATTCCCTTTCCCCATCTCTGCGGTGTAAACTAAAAATAGACTGTTCATTGGATGAAATAAACTGCTGCTGTATCTTGACACCTTAATTTAAAAATATGATTATGTTTTACAAAAAAAAAACCTGGATTTTTATTTAAATGAAAATAAATATATATCGATTTTATTACTGTACACACAGTCTACATTAAAGCATTTTCTCCGTTCTGTCGTCTGCTAATGTCAAGTGTGACAAGTTTGACATTTCATTAAAAAAAAAATTGAAGCATGGAACATTCCGAAATTCTACATGATCTCATAGTGAATGTAGTGGACGACGTGGATGCAGCAGAAAATCAGATTTCCCCCCAACAACAGCCTTTACAAACTCCTGAACCTCCCAGGCCTGTCTCTGTCCACTAGCTTATGCCCCCCACTCTCCGGCCCATACCTGGCCCCCAAGCAACAATTCCAATTTTGGAATCTGCTGTTGAAAAGTTTCCCGAGAGAACA
>JAULCA010435699.1:0-11048 GCA_032360845.1 Crassadoma gigantea | reverse complement strand
AATCCTAAATATAGGAATATAGGTCAAGGCTTTATGTTTTCAAAACTATGTAGTACTCAATGTCAGCAAGCTACAGGCCTTTTAACGTTAGTAAACAATAATTTTAGTCGCTCAGAAGAAAGTGATATTTCACACGTTTGACGTTTAGTATAAGTTAAGGTTATTAATATTTGTAGCAAACAGTTTCATAAAGGTTCTTGTCACAAAACTGCAGGCCTTTTTGTTTTTTTTAAAGTTATTTTAACAAATTGTGCCCTTTCGACCTTGTAAATAGGTATTTGTGATTTTTTCTTTCAAATATTATTGAGTTCTATACTTGAAAGCCACTGTCAAAAGAAACTGTTTGGGATTTTCGAAAGCTTTGACCCTTGTGACCTCGAATATCCGCCAAAGCCATTTCTTTAAGAAAATTTTGTAGCACACTTTGCCAGCAAACCACTTGTTATGCATCATGACATATGGTAGTTGTTTATCCCTCCAAAAATATGATTTTTTAATTTTACTGTTGGTCACGTTCAGGTCAAAACAGGGACAAGTGCGCGATATCCCTTTTCGGTGAAATTTTTAAGATTTAATTCATGTTTGTTATTGTTTGATAATTTTCCATTATCTGTTGAAATACACGATATGCAGCCAAATGGCTAGTGAATATAGAACATCCCGTTAACACCATGCCGTCCCTTGAAGTTTTGAATATCATTAATTTTACTTTCCATTATTTACAAAACGAAGAAAAACCGTTGAAAAACAAAAAATACAGTCAAAAGCCAGTGTATACACCATGGCGTTATTTGAATACTTAACTATCAACAATGTTTCTTTCATATAAATCTATTAATGAGCAAAGATTTTGGGCGCAACATCAATTTCCATGCGGATACCTGTAGTGAATAGATGAGAGGAGAATCGATTTCCCTCTTTTAAATATCCTTATTTTAGCTTATATATAGATCTTTGTCTGAGTCAAAAATGAGAGATAATTAAACGAACCCTGAGTATCCCAGCATTCGACAGGCCACAGCGGCATCTTCATCATCCCATCCATCAGAACACAGTGTGTGCCAGTCTATTCCATTAGATAACTCAATTGTTCCTTCGTTTGGTTTTATTCCATATAGGTTTATGTAAAAGTTTTGACCTGCAGATATCATAAATGAATATATCTGTATGTGAAAATGGTTGAATTTTTTTCACAAGTATCTGTATTTGACGGTTGAAGAGCTAGAAAAACACAACACAGCCCTAAACACATGCATAACGCACATATAATCACGTCCTTAAATGTCCTTATCTGTCAATAAGACGTTAAATAAAACACCGTGTAGAGAAAGTTTTTGTACTTCCCAAGAAATAGTCCTAATAAAATCTTTCTCTGTCCGCTTCCAAACATCATGGTTTTTCAATAATCTAGAAATTCATTAAGCGTATCCAGGGACCGTTAAAAGCTTCAAAAGGAAATGTAAAAAAGATTCCTCTAGTACATTTTGAGAAATAGCACAAAAACAATTGTATTGTCAAATTCAAGATGGCTACCTATCGATCATCTTAGTTTTCCTATCAGTCCCGAAATTCAATATATATTAAAAACACCATAAGAAAAAACCTTCATATTAAAGATGAGGATGATACCTTTTGTACCTCTGAGAAATAACGCGAGCAGACTAAACCTATTAACATTCAAGATGGCGGACGAAAAGTGCTCGCAATAGGTGATCTGAGTCACCCAGTATAACAAAACTAAAAGTCGAAATCGATCAGTATTTATCTCTTGTTTCGAGACTCATGACAAAATCATAATTGTAGATCAACACGGGAGTGCGAAATACACGTCTTTCGTTTCGGGAGAAAAGATACAGCAACGGCTTTGGGATTTTGATTAAATACACTTTGTTTTCTATATTACAGATAAAAACCTTGCCGATAACTGTGATATGTAACAGATAAAAATTCGATATAATTCTAAAAAGAGGTGTATTTTCTGTCTTTAGTATGAAGGGATAGTACGATCAAATCACCTTAATGCTAGCGAATCTGTAGAATTATTTATTGTACATGTTTCTGCCTACCAAGTTTTTTCGCTGTAAAACTGTGACGTCTTTTCCAGGAACTTTTATTTGTTGAAAGTAGTAAAAACATTGTTTTAACAAACTGAATGCTAAGTGATGTCAAAATAGTCTTGTGATATTTGAGATTATTGAAATACTCAATCCTTTAATCTGAAACCAACCATAGGAAACTTAAACACGGTCATATAATTCGGGCAATCTCCCAATGTAGGTTAGGATAAAACTACGACGGGATCATTAGAACAGGTCATTTAATGGAAGTGAGTAGGTTTAGCTGTATGGAACAATTCTATGAGACATTGATACGCTTACACAAGGGTTCCTTGTAGGTAATTAGACCATCCTTATATTGCACAATTCGATTTGAAGTAACCGGGCCATAGAAACTGCCGCATTTCCCGTTTTTTTCCAAGCGCAGAACACCACCACTACAATATATCATAACAAAAATGCATATGAATTTCAGGGTAACAGTTCAGTTTTATTTTAATAATTGTTATGGATTTATTGAACTGTCATTGAAAAGGAAAACATTCTGCTGCATAATAATGGTCGATAATAATAACTAAATCAAAAAGAGTAAAATACGTAATTTACCAAGAAATTAAAAAGAATGATAAGAATAATAACGTTCTAACGTTCATCTTCCAAGTTACAGGGTGGTAAACTCTGCTTGAGAATTTCTTATTTCAAGATGTTTACCATCACTGGTAGCCAGATTGAGCTCTTGTGAGTAGTAGCACGGTGATTATATAAAAATTATCACTCATTCTATATTTGTAAATTAGCAGTACTCTTCTTTTTGTGTAATTCTTTTACACACTTCTTTTCTTTCAGAATAGTGTTTATTAGCCTCTTTGCCTCTTTACCTCCCTCCTTGCATCCATTACGATTCCTCGACAGCGGTACGGAGCCAAATAATATATATCTTGCGAAGTATCACCAAATGTTGAAGGTGCATGTCTGTTTATTATAACAGACAAAATGTAGCATCACCAATATGATATTGAGACTTTTTAAGACATACCTATATGCAACACAGTAAATCCATTCCCCGAGTATATAAAGCGTAGAACATGGAATAACCCCTGGAAAGATGGTGTTACCACTGGTACTGTCGTTGTGAAATAATGTTGATATCCCTTCCATACGTGCAACTGACCAGAAGAAGATGCCATCTTAAAAGAAATTTAAATATTAGTGCAAAACGGAATAACTATCTGAAGTGCATTCATAACGATGTTCAACTTTGCGAAACGTTTAATACGTACATTGTTTGTGTATGTTCAGACTGATTAATCGTATTGTAGATATTATAAAAACTATAATTTTAGGAACAGTTTATTTCTTCTAGAAAACAATTATATGAAACCAACGTTTGTAACTTAACATCAAGTAGATATTAAGGAAAATAGTGCGCAACACAGGAGCTAGCTTTTCCTTGGATGCATTTTAACAATATGACACATTCACTTGTTCAGCGACGGTGAGCGTTGTAAGTGAATCGCACGTTACATTTGATGGGAACTGCGTAAAACCAGCTGCCGAAGGCTAAGTAAGGTGGATTGGTACACAGGGAGAACCAACCGCATTCTCAAGGCCAGGTCTCTCTCTCGACACAAACATTCTTCGTGGAGAGGATAATATACCAACCAAGGCAAATGAAGAGTTATCATTGCCTTACTCGCTCGCTTACTTTTCCATCGATGCAGGTGAAATATGGGATTCACTCACTTGCTCAGGGAAGTCGAAAGAGGACAGCGTATGCACGCATGTTAAATTGTTTACATTATTTGCATTTCGCAAAGCTTTAAAGTTCATTTATTTATTACGAAACTATGATTTATTTTGTTGTTTTGCTCATATGGCATTACATCTTAATTGATTTGCTTATTTAGGGTTAACGCATTCGCATACCAACGTCATGTAGAAAAGACTGTCTAGAGAATATATAGAATAAAAAATGAGAAAAAGAAACCTAAAAATATCCAGTGTCAATTTCGGCCACTTCTATAACCCCAAAGCAGATGGCACGAAAAATTTTCCCTAATCTGCCGGTGGCCAAATATTACTGCCATCTTATGATTATATGTGACGAATTATAGTCGGCCTTTTATTTCCTGGAGCCTGCAGAAGTTTAAAGTCATACATAGTAACAACGTTGTTTTAACGGCCTACCAACACGATGACTTTGAGAACGTTCAACCACAAACAAACACGATAGTGTTCTACAAGGTATCACATTAGTCAAACAGGCTAAAAACCACAGTTATGTCATGCAAGGTCAAAAGACAGTCTCAGATAACTACTGACACATAAGTGGCATACGATAATCTTAACGATCCTTCCTTGTCCAAGTTTTTAAACCTCAGACAGACGGCACATTTATCCTCTGTCATCGATGATAATCATCTTCATATGATCATTTCTTAAGCTGTTGTGATGGTGTAAAACTTTAACCAAAAATCCAACAACACAAGCTATAACAGGGTTACCCGTTTGACACTCGGCATTGTGACACACAATCAGTGACATTGTAGACAAATGCAGTAAAAAAATCAATATTGCTAGAAATATGAAGTAGCTTAGCTGAACAAACCTGAAATGGCAATGTTAGATGCAGTTCCAGTAAAATATAGGGCCGACAGATAACCTCTTGACGATCCGTTGTAATGGGCTCGTTCTATGAACCTGTCACGGAGGTTCACCCAATATAGTTCTCTGAAAATAGTCATAATATGAATGAAATCGAATTCAACAGAAGTATTCTTGTATTTAGGGGCAATGAAAATAGATAAAATATGTTAAAGGAAATGACAATCAACGAACGAAAATACAAAAATTAGGCATCATCTTGAAGAGTAAACGTGGCTATGCTTATTTATAGCTTTTTGAACAAATTGCAAATTTTAAGGTAGGCTAGAATAGTTGAGGTATGTTAGTTTTGAAAATTGATTTGAGGACTGTTATATTATAATACAATTATTGTTGCTGACTGAACGTCAAAGCAAGAAGTTTTTTACTGTGAATAATTTGTGACATGATATATGCATTGAGGCTGGTCTTCCCAGCAAGAATGGGTAATAGATGAATGATTAACCGGAAACGGGCAAAGACAATTTCGTCTCGGCTGTTTACATGTAAGTGATCTTAGCTGTTGATAGAACCTTAAACAACTATGAATTGAGGGACTCAATCCTAAACCTATGACCAGATATGCAACAGCTAACCACAACGTTCACTTTACCCTACAAAGCAGCTTTACTTCTCTTTGCAGCTTTTGTATATTATACTTCTGTGATATATTCTGGTATAGGATTCAGCAGAATTTTAATTGCAAATAGAATACCAGATGATAAAGGCCCATGGGCCTGTTGTTTGAGATACTTTTGTGATGCATTTGATAAAAAGAATCTCAAACTTATTTTATTTCAAAGCCATGTTAAACTAATTTTGTAACAATACATGAAATGGAAATTCCTTAAAGATTGGAAGGTTGTACATTGAACAAGATCGTGATCAAGCAAACTATGCTATGATGCGTTACAAAATGGGACAGTATTTTGCCAACGCAAAAGAAATAAAATCACTTCATATTCTGATGAGAAGGACCTTGGTCAGTAAATAAGTAATACAAGACGGCTCACCTGTTCATATGATCAGCTGTTATTGAGCTTGCGTGAGTTGTATTAAGAATAAAGGTTGGTTTGGCAGAAGCGTCGTCCAATTTTAATATTGAAATTGCCAAATTCGAAAAGTAAAATAAATTTCTGTCATCTTTGTCAAGGGCAAGAGCTCCCACTGACATCACCGACACTGTGAATAATACAAAAGACAAATTAACAAATTGAATCATTAGACTAATTCAATTATTAATAGATTAGGCCTAACTAAGACAGTTGATTCAGGGGATAACATTTAACAGTGACTATTAAGGAGGCACGGAAGTCTAATGGTAGAACGCCAGGCTCGTGACCGAAGGGTTGCGAGTTCGAGTCACGTCATGGACTGTTGTGCATATTTTAACAAGTTACCTTACTCTGCTTTTTTAAGTCCAATTAGTTGTAAATGAGTAAGTTTTTCGTGGATAATGCTAGAAATGTTAAATGCTAGATGTGTGCGCCTTAATAATAGCATCGGCTGTTACTCCTAAGGGAGTTGAGAAAGATATTGGCTGGTTGCAAAGGCCCTATAACCACGGATACGGATTTGTGAACCGCCTTGAGACGACCTACGAAATAGGTTGTGATAAATCGGAATTTAGGAACCCCTTATTATAATTATTGAATCCCCTACAAACATCGTTTATTAATGACATACAAGTGTGTAACAATACCACTCATGGTGACTGTTGATAAATGTAGTTCTCAAAAACACCATTTGATCATGTTATACATACAAGTATCAATATAACATAAAAGAGTGAATAGTCATATGGGATTACGGAAAGAAAACAACATGCGTTTGATTTTAGACCTAGTGCTATTACCCAAGCTATAAACCGTCTTAAGTCGGACCAACAGAGTGCAATCCTGTAATATCCTTAGTATAGACATACCTAAATTATCAACAAACAAACAAAACAAAAACAGAAAAGATATGGTATACTTTAAAACTTTAATTCCTCAGGATCGCCTTTTGAACGCATCAGGTAACATGTTTTTCTTGGTGTCTCTGTTAAGGATCTCATAAGGCACCTCTGTTATTTCTGACGCCGATTGAGTTTAAAGAATGCCCCCGAGTCAAAACAATCAGTAGGAAGAAGTTGGTATTTTACCAGAGTGACAGGGGTACATATACATTTGAAGATCGAATTTATAATCCAACAATTTCCATATTACAATACAATGTACACAGTGTCTACTTATGATAGCGTAAGCTGAAGGGACTTGTCCATCACGTTTTCGTGTCTAGAGGTGTTGGGACAAAGGGACGCTTATAAGCATCTCTTCGTGACAAAGTAACGTTTCTGAATTTTCCTCACTCGTAACGGTAACATGATGGTGACGAAGCGAACTTCATCATTCTGTTATATGTTTTACAGGGACACTTAGTGGAGTAACTTTTTTTTGGATTACCTGAAAATCAAGTCGATACAGAAAATATGTATGTCCTAACGAAAAACTTGCGTAGTTAGTTAATATCGGCTTGATCTGAAGCCAACGTCCATTGTGGTCAGTTTAATCTTGTACAACACTACGCTGTCGACCGACCACACATTGTCAGTTATTCGACTGAGTCCACACATGAATTATTCTAAAATTATAACAATACATCGCAAGTAAGAAATACAATTTCATAGTATATACCTTTAATCAGATAATTTGTGCACAGTTGGATTTGAATAAGAATAAACAAAGGAAGAGTGCCTCCTGATGGCTATCACCGATACGTTTTAGTTTTTGTATATACATACCTTGGGGTTATAGCATCATGATGTGACATGAAATTAAGGTCAGCTTGGAGACCATTCCAAGATATGAGGGGGTAAAGTGGGGGACCAAAATCACAAAAGGACGTTTTTTTTTACAAAACCACGTTTCTTTTTTGAAAGTTTCTTCATCATTTTGGTTCATTGCTTAACACGAAAGCTACAAATATTACAAATGGCACTCCTCCTTTAATTAGAGCATTCACATACTGATATCAATACATTTTTAACGATGTTTTAAATGCAATTGGAAGATGATTTTGATTTAAAATAGATGTATTTACTTGTATTTAGAGCGGCTAGGCTAAAAAAGCGAGATGTTACCATCTCTCCTCGGCTTGAAAGACATTTTCGTTAACTAGAAATTCACCGACAGCTGTCTCTCGATCGTACTGCTGCAGAATTAACGATTTCTCCATTAATATTTAAACACACCAGGAAAACATTGTCTCTTGTCAATTAATCGACATAATTTTTTCATAGGAAGTTTCAAAAAATATGATCATGAAGAGTTTTGCTACAAGCTTATAACATTACTTCCTTCATTAAAAAGTCCCTTTATTACTAGATAAACTACAATATCAGTCATGAAATGAGTGGGTTTTTTCTGTATTAACACATGGATTTCGGATTTCTGCAATCAACTTTATTATACACCGAGGCTTTGTTAAACATACACCGAAGCTTTGTTTTCAGTATAAACTGTATTTTTTTTAAATAATCTTCTCTTTGAAAAAAACAGTAAGTAGAGATCAGCTAAGAGAAGTTTATCACTTGCATGTAAATCAAGGGATGTAACTGTGGGTAAGAAACTATAAAATATCGTTCTCTAGTGTTTTGTCGCAAGCAGGGGGACAGGAATACTAGATACAGATGAAATAAAACATATTTTTTTATATTTTCTCTGAATTTACTTCTCTAAGTGTCCGTCTCTGGCTCCGTGCTAGGTCTGCCTCAAAATGAGAAATGTCTATTAACTGTCAATATAATCAGAAAACATCACTCGGTTCTGCTGGGCTTACGTGCCGTAGCAATAGCATTGACTATTTCCAGAAAATAACAGGACATTATTAAAGTATAGACAAAACCATTCTTCGATCTCAAAATCGATGAAACAAAAGGCTAAAGAATACAAAGGAATTAATATGTTTTGAAACCCCCTCAAAAGGGAACAAACTGTTCCAGAATATAAATTGTCTTCAGTTTTAAGAACGATATCTGTTAAATATTGAAATTTCGATCAGTTCTAAATAATGTCACGTCCTCACGCTACAAATCTTGTAATGACAACAAAAATTAAGATTCATACAAATGGGCATTAAAAAAGCAAACCTTTTTTTAATTTAAATACATGGAAATCCAGAAACAATATCTCACTTCAAATTACATTATTGAACAGAACAGTGTATGTATCATGACCTTTTCGCAGATTTAAATATTGTCGTTTCCCTAAACTTAAAATTTCACTGCACTATTGTAGCATCTGCTGAGAGGAAAAAAATGCAGTCGTATGCGATTGTACAACAGACTTCTTCAATAACGATTTTCAACCCATATATTGATTGATTGATATTCATTATATGTCAAATATTGTCAGTACATGATGATGTTACTGCAATTTATCCAGTGTTAAGTAATCTACATCATTGAAAACCATGTGGTTTAAATTTGGCCGTCAGCATTCGACATATTTTCAATGGAGTCCGCATATTTTGAGCATGCTCTTCAATACCAATTTCAGTTAAACCTGATAGCCAAGTTGTAATAGAAAAAAAATCTTACCGCACATCGTGACTTATCCTTGTACCTGTCTCAGGGGTCTTAATATACATCTTACTGTTATTCGCATTTGAACTTGTTTCTTTAATTTTGCGACTTTCCTGTTTTATTTTGTTTTTCACTTACCAAATCTGTATAGCTCGGTTTCCCCGCCTCCAAAGCTGCAGCCCCATATTGATGAGTCCTTGAAGTACACGACCTGATCGTACATTGGGTCATACACAACTTCCCGGGGAACATCAGTAAAACAGCTTGTATTGGTATTGACTGTCCCACTCATTGTTATTACATTCACTTTTGAAATCTTGTTGTCGCTCGTCGATCGCAAAATGAAGTCATCATATTCAACGGCTAAAAAGGTAAAAGTATTAAATGTTAAAGACTTGCACGTTTATGTCTTCCACATTTCACAAGTGCATTCCCGTTTTGCTAGGAAAAGATTCCCTATATTTTGAAAGACAGCTCACAGCGCCTTTATTCAGAACAATAAATCAAATAGCAATATGTAATCATTTAATGCTGGTCAATAAGTCATAATTGTCAATTTATTCACACAACTCAGGTGTTATCAGGTGCTAATTGATGAGATAATTTCAATTTATCATTGGACAAAACATAATCAGTCACACATTTTTTGTAATAATATTTGAAAATCACGGGTTAGAATTTTAAAGTTTTGTACTCGACAAAGCTTTCCACTAGAACTTAGTTCATTAAAAGTTCAGGAAATAAGTAATGTAAGCCAAATTCTAGTGTTAAATTCAAAACGATTCCAAACTACTTCTTGCGTGCATATTTCTTAATTTTACAGTTATTTTCTGTCAAAAGCATTGCAAAAACTGGGATCAACTAGTATTTATTGATGTGTTATGATGACAAGGGCACTATCGAAAAGAGTATGTTGGCCTCACGTTTGTAAGGAAGCCTTCAAACTATTTGGTTATTTATAACATCATAATTTTCTCATACACTTCACTTTCGATTCGCCAGGAAGGATATTTTATAATCCTTTCCCGCCTCGGGGTTACAGAAAAATCTCAACCCAGGGAGCCAGACTTTTCAGAATCTTACGCCAAGTGTTGAGAGTTTTCTGTCATACTCGTATAGTAAGGAATGGCTATTTTTGTCTTACATCACAAACAGATGGAATGCAAAGGTTGATTTCATAATTGCCCCAAATTGAAGTCTTCTATTGTAGACATGACGTCATAGTTAGTATGACAAGGGAATCCCCCGCCTTTACCCTAGGGTAAAGCGATATATTTTTTACTAACCAGTAGTGTGGATATTACTTTCTGCTGGCTTTCTTTACCTTAAATTGAAAGACATTTCTCAAGTGCACTTGCACTTAACCCGTCCCACTCTTACAAACAGGCAGAGTTATCAAGACCGAGTTAGCAATATTCGTTCTTGATGATTGCGCGGTGCACTTGGTTTACCATTCTAAACTGCTTATACGGTAGAAAAAAGGACTTGGGAGAGTAGTTAATATAAAATCCTGGTGTAGCCTCTTGTTGAGATTGCTGTACCCACAGTACGTCACATATAACAGTAAAGAGTGTATCCTTACATAATACATGTAAAATCTTGACCGAAACCCTTTGTTCAACAGCAATTGATCAAAAAAAGAAAAGGCCATAAATCATGGTGTCCGACGGCATAATCGAAGGTGCAGTTTTATCACTACGGAGGTAGAAAACATCAAAGCGAATAGCGTATCTAAGCCGAGTGTTTGGTAAATCAACCAAAAAGGTAATTTATATCTTATACAA